>JAIEZT010000099.1:0-162544 GCA_019594935.1 Periophthalmus modestus | reverse complement strand
GAATTCAGTTGGATTTAGTGATTTGCAGTGAGATCCAAGAGGAATACTTGTTGCTTTTTCTTCTTTAGTTTGTGGATTAACTGTTAATATCTCACATTAACAAACCAGACACGTGTTCGTTTCTGTCCTGTGCTTCATAGGAGCCGGAAGAAATATGTGTTTATGTTAGCCGCTGTACTGATATTCAGCCAGTTCTTCCACATTTTATTCTTATTATTATAACTTGACTTTAAAATAAACAGGTCTGGTTCTTGGATTTTTGTTGACATAAATCTCCCCCAAAATGACAACTATTATAGTTTTTTCGTCATTATTTTTGCATTTTTGGGCTGGGTCCGACTTACTCGCAGAGCGACGTATAGTCCCAGAAACTATGGTAATGTGAGTTAAAGATGTTTTATAAAGTGAAACTATCAGCTTAACCTTCATCATTACACAAAACCCTTTTCATTCCCAGAACAGACAGAAAACAGTCGAAAAGAATGTAAAAAATAGTAATACTAAGTCACAGTAACGGCTGAGCAAGGATGGGGTGAACAGAACTAGGAAAACCCACTGATGGAGTAGCGAGCGAGCTTAGGCGCGCACAGGGAGAAAGATAGCTTAGACGCGCACGGGGAGGGATACACGCTGAGTCCCACCAGACACAGGATGATTGTGGAAGAAGCAGTCCCTGGTTTGTAGCAGCATATCTGCTACAAAGATTGTGTAAGGTATTGAACCGTCCTCCCGCCGTTGCTCCCTACGCGCCCACCCATCCCTTCACCTCGCGCTCGTGTATGGTACGAGCGTCATAAAGAATCGATAGGTGCCCGTGCTCACCTGCATTTATCAGCATTACGTGATTACATGTTGGCTGCAGAGGGAGTACATTCATCTGCTTTGTACAATGGGCTGCGGTGTGATAGGTGCGCAGGGGGAAGGCGGAATGCCAATGTGTGCAGCGATAAAAGTGCCGCTACATGTGTTTTTTTTTTTTTTTATTAATTCAATTTTTTTGTCTTTTCGTTTTTATTAGTCCCCGTCTGTCCATAAAGAAGGAACTACACAGAGCAATTGGCATTTTAATGGGGGAAGGGAAAATATGGTAATCATTTGCAGATTGCTTTTTGAAGCCGTCACACTGTGGGGGAGACAAAGGCCACGCACGCAATGTGCGTTTGAACCGTGGTACTTTTGTAGAGTCGTCCCCTTTGAGAGCGAGTCGGGATTGAACGGCAACCTCAAGCCGAGAAGCACTAAAGAAGCGCAGTGAATCAGCGGTCGAGTAAGTGGGTTAGTCAATGTAAGGGTAATGTAGGTGGCAACTACCAGTGTTGATATGTGATAGGTGGTGTGTATGTGCAAAAGAGCAGGTTTGGGTAGTGTGATCTCCTCCTCGCAGCCTGCCCGTCAGCGCCTCCGCCCCGCCTCGTTCACGCCGTTGCCTCCACGCAGCCCCTCTCCTCGGCTCCCCGGGGCTTCTGATTACTCCCGCGTCCGCGGCGCCTGGCCGCCTCTCAGGCCCCCTCCCGTCTCTTCCTCTCCCCCTCTGCCCGCACGCCTCCCTCAGTGCGCGCCGCCGCGCAGGCGCTCCTCGCCTCGCTGCCCCGGGCCCGCAGCTCCCGCCTCGGGGCAGGCCGGGGCCGCACGCAGCCCCGCCGCCGCGCGACCCCGCGGCCCGGTGCAGTACGCGGCCGCGGCGCCTGGCCTCCCGCGCAGCCCCCGCCTCCGTCCGCGCCCCCCGCCCCTCCGCGCAGGCTCTCCGCCGCTCTCCCGGCAGCGCCCCGCCCCGCCGCGGGGCATCGCCGGGCCGCCCGCAGCCCCCGCCGCGCCGCCCTCTCGGCGTGCCCCGGACTACGCGCGGTGCCGCGGCGCCTGGCCTCCGCCATTGGCCCCCCCCGCGGCCGCTGCCCCCGCGCCCGCAGCGCATCTGGGGCCCGCGGGCGCTCCGCGGGGGCACGCGGCGCGCGCCACCCGACCCCGCGGGCGCGACGCGCTCCCCCCACGACGCCTGTTGCCGCGCCACCGCGCCGCGACCCTGCTAGGGAGCGCGGCCGCGCCGCCAGGCGGGCGCGGAGCCGCGCATGGGGCCTCGCCGCGCGCGCTGCCCAGCCGCCGGGGCCGCCGACGCGTGGGCGTCCTCCGCGGCGCGCATACCCGGCCTGGCGCGGCAGCGCCGCCGCCCCTTCCGCCGGCGCAGGCGCCGCAGGGCGCCCGGGGCACGCGGCGCCGGGCCTCGGCCGGTCCGCCGCGCAGGCGCAGCCGGCCTCGCGGGCACGCCGCGGCGCCCGCCGCGCGGCCGGGCACCACCGACCCGCGCGAAGCCCCCGGCGGCCGCGAGACGGGGACGAGCGAGAACAGGGATAAGGGAAGGGTTGTGGTATGGAAGGCGCAAAAAGGCTGGGGGAGCGGCAAACGGGGGGGGAGAGGGGAAAAGAGCCGATGGGTGGCGGGAGTTTGGCAAAGAAAGACAGGGGAGCGGGGGACGCGAGGGGAGGGCCAGCCAAGGAGGCACAATAGTCGCTAATATGAAGAAAGTAAAAAATAACCGAGTGAGGGAAAAAGCCGTGTGGGAAACCGGCGTCTGCTCCTAAACACCTCAGGTAGACATGAGAGGGAGACAGGCTAGGGCCACGCGTTCTGGGTCGACCCCCACACACAGCCCTCCAGCCACAGCCCGCCAGCCGCCCGCCAGCCAGAGACAAGCGCCAGCGCCTGGTGCGGGTAGGCCTCCTCCGCCGCCGCGGATCGGCCTAGGGACCTGCGCAGGCGCGCCGCTCTCCGCCGGGCATCCTCGAGTTCCGCGCCAGCCCGCCTCCGCGCGCGAGCCGCCTGGCCGCGCGGCAGCGCCGCGCGGCCGCTTCGCGCGCCTCGTCTCTGCAGCGCCCTCGGCAGCTCCCGCCCCTGCCGGCCGCCGCGCGCAACCCACGCCGTCCGCTTGCCCCCGGCCGGGAGGAACGCTCGGGTCCGCGCCGCGCGAGGTCAGCGGGGTGACGCACGGCGCCCGCCGCGCGCGGCCGGGACCGCGCCCGCCGCAGCCCCACTGACGCGGCGCCGAGGCCGTGCGCCGGGCCCGCGCGGCAGCGCCGCGCCGCGCCCCGCGCCCATCCCCCTCGGGCCCGCCGCTCCCGCGGCCTCGCCCGCCCCGCCGCGCGGCACTCTCCCCCCCAGGGACCCGGCAGGCCCGCGGGGGGCCGGGGCCCCCCGCGCAGCCGCCCACGCCAAGGCGCTCCGCCGCCCGGCACCCGCCCTCGCCGCCGCGGCGGGCCCGCCCCCGGCCGGGAGGACAACTCGGCCG
The DNA here is from genome assembly GCA_019594935.1 of Periophthalmus modestus. NCBI lineage: Eukaryota > Metazoa > Chordata > Actinopteri > Gobiiformes > Gobiidae > Periophthalmus > Periophthalmus modestus. The sequence continues at coordinate 159,264 of JAIEZT010000099.1, read as the reverse complement.
GGCCGGCCCGCGGCCGAGCGGGGGGGGGACCCGCGGCCCCGCTCGCGGCCGCGCCCGCCTGGCCGCCGCCCCTCCGCGGCGGGCGCCGCGGGGCCCCGCCGCCCCGCGCCACCGCGGCGCCGCCAACCCGGCGAGGCCGCGGGGGCCCGCGCCGGCGCCCGCCGCCGCCAGGCGCCGCTCCAGTCGCGCGCGCAGGGCGCGCGGGCCTCCAGACACCAGGAAAGAGGCAGGAGCGCGTGGCGCCAAGAGGGGGGGGCGGGGTGTGGCGGGGGGTCGGGGGGGGTGGCGGGGCGGCGCGGGCGGGGCGGGGCGGGCGTGGTCGGGTGGCGGGGCGGGCGGGCGGTGTGGGCACCACCGGCCCCCGCCGCTCCCGCCGCTCGCCCGCGGCCTCCTCCGCGCCGTACCGCGGGTCTCCTCCTCCCCGCCCTCCGCTCCTGCCCTCAAACAACCCCAACTGGCACGCACCATCTATACATGCGACATGAACACAAACAAGAGGAAGCCCATAAGAAAAACCACACCCTTTCCTCTGAGCTGGCGTTGGAGCGTGGACTCGGTGTATGCGAGCTGTGTAAAGCTTGCTTAAATCACGTCTCGTTGTGGATCGCTAGCGTTAAGAGACGATTTTCAAGGTTCCATTAGTACCAACTCCGATGAGCACTGGCAGCCGTGCGCATATGGCATCCCAGATTCAAGATATCTACTATAACCATAGACCATGAGTGTCAACTACGTCCCGGGGCCAATTGTGGCACTCCACACCCAGTTTTTTTAGTCACGCCCTTCTAACGCCTCCTGCATGAACCCTCGCCAATTGATCAGAAAGCCAGAACTTGTGATTACATTACCCATCATAATTAACTATTTCTAACCCCCCACCTATCCTCACTTATCACATTGCACGCGTGATACACCGAAAATCACTATGGGGTTCACGACTTATTATCTGCACTGGCTTCGTCCTGTCCAAAAGCTGTGTTTAACAGCGCTCGCACTGATCACCTTCTGTGACCTCTCGATAAAAAATGTGTTCGGGCGCACCTCTCCTTAGACTGTTTTATCATCAATCGGACAGTAGCTAAGCTGCGAGCCACTGCATTCCAAATCCCTGAAGATGAGCTGTGGCCGCCAGCTTCTGGCTCCATCGACTCGGACTTCATGCACTCTATTGAAAATCACTCCTCTCTCTGTACCCTGCTGGCTGTCAGGAATCGTCATTTTTGGGTCTTAAATTGTTCGTATTAACCCTCTTCTACATGATCCTGGTGTTTTAGTTATTATACCACCATTTTGTCTGTAACCAAGATATGAACTTTAATAACAACAACAAATCAGGTCCATTCTTCTCCCGAGGCTCGCTCCCCCCTCTAGCGTTAGCACAGGGTTGATTGCCAGTGTTGATAAGCGCTAAGTCAGTGCCTGTCTTCAGTGGCTAAACTAGCGGGTGCGGGAGCCGGAATGGACGTTTGCCTCAACAGCCTCACTCTTTGATGGCTCTTTGGTTTCAAATTTCCCTCTGGTTCACAACATACAGACACAAGGCTAAGTCTGCGATTACGCCAGGTTTTTGTGATAACAAGACAGACGGTGACCAAAAACCTTTTTGCTGCAGATCGTCTCCACACACACCACCTCGACTCAGAGATAAATTTGCTTCTCCAAAAGTTTCTCAACTAAATACTTTTTTGTTTTTTGGGACTAATGCCACAAGTTTTGACAACCCAGAGCCGCAAACTTATCCCGCCGCCTCCGCACGTCCTCATGTGGTCCTCTCCCGACACCAGAGGAAGAATAAATGCTTTTAAACTCGTGTGGGCTGAAGCCTGATGTATAGGTGGACACAGCGGTGGACTATAGCTGTGTGCGTTTGATTTGATCCCCTGTCCCTCCCTCTGTGGTACGTGCCGGGTTTGTGGACTGGCCGCTCGGTTCCAGTTGGTGGCGTTTTCTCTGCCTGGCGAGCGTGTGATGGGCGACACATGACGGACAGTATCCATTTCCTCACACCTACACCCACATATACAGCTATTTAAATATGAATGTTGCTAGACATGTGCGCAGTTTACTATGAGACATTACAGAAAGTGTAGCTTTAAAGGGCCCATATCACGCTGTTTTTTCTGATCTGTTATCATGTAGTTTCCTCCTTCCTCACAATCAGACCTGGAGTTGTGTTTTTTTTTGTTTCATTCACACATTTAACACACAAACAAAAAAACCTGCGTATTTAGGCAGAGTTCTTTCTCTCTACTGAAAACACTCTGTTCCACGTTGTGATGTCAATCACAGTGGTAATACAGGAAGTGTTTTTAAACTCTATACACCTTCACTAGAAGCATCTGGATGATTTAGAAAGCCTTGGAATTGCCAAGCTCTCCTGAAAAGAGAGGTAAAAGGAGCTTTAAGTCGAAAAAAACTACTACCACTTCATGACATCACCAATGGGGAACAGAGTGGCGCTAGTTTTCCACACTGTTGAATCATTGGATCCTCTTACAGAGACTAGAGGCATCTCTGGTACTGCGCTAAACTAGTTCAAGTCCTATCTAGAATACAGAAAGTACTTTACTAAAACTTGAAAATGTGGTCACAGATAAAATGGCCCTGACCTGTGGGTCCCCAGGGGTCAATCATGGGACCCTTTTTGTTCAGTCTTTACATGCTGCTGTTTCGGCCAGTTAGACATTTTAGTCAGGACTAAACATGAGGAATCAGTGTTTCAGTTTTGTGCCACTAAAAACCTGGAACATCTTCCTGAAAATGTGAGATAATGTTTAAATCCAGGCTAAAACGTTTCTGTTTAGCTGTGCATATGACTGAAAGAGTTTTATTCTGCACTCTGCTCTTTTAATGTTCATTTTTATGATAATTATTTCTGTTTTGATTTAATGTATTGTGATTTTAATGTCTTTGTTATTCTGTAAAACAGTTGTAATTACCAATTGTGCTGTACAAATAAACTTGCCTTGCCTAATAATGCCAGATTACTCATGTGTGAATGAAACACCAACTCTGGGTCTGTTTTTGAGGAGGTTAACAACATTCTAACATGACTAAATGCTCACAGGAGTACATTTTGTGTAATACGGGACCTTTAAAGTGAATGGTCTATAAATTTTGTGAACATTCGCTGGGTACCACATAGCAGCGATTAGCGCAGCCACACACCAAAAAGGTCCAATATTCACTGTGGTTTCCTGTGATGCTAAAAACAAGAAACAAAAAACTGCATGATCACATTTACTACAACTCACAAGCAGCATGGAGTACTGGAGTTAAGGTGGGTTAAGGGTCTTGCCCAAAAACAGAATAGTGAGGGCTGGATTTTAACACATTTCTCTGAACTTAACCAAAACTAACTAAATCATAACATAATATTAGGGAACAAGATTTCAATTTCATGTTTGATGGTAATATACCACTCATGGGCTTTCACTACTTCCTGTTTGTAAGCCTTTTTTTCACCATTCACAGGATATTAATTTTTAAAGTGTTGATCGCTATGACCAGGACTGTAGACCATTGTGTCCTCTGCGTCCTGATTGGCTGAGGGACTGTAGACCATTGTCCATCAGTCTCCTCCGTGTCTCCTGTACAGTACAGAATGTGTCAGACAAATTTATATAAATGTTGGATCGCAGTGTGACTCTGAAGTGCTGTATGTTTGCAAGTTTTCTCCCCGACAAAACCCACAATGTCGATGAAACCGTTCTGCACCGACAAAGGCACCGACGAAGGTTTGAACTTTGAGAGAGTTTAAAACAAGAGAGAAATGTGAGAAAATGTTAATGCCTGTGTGAGAAAAGTGTATAAATGTGTGTGGTGAGGGGTTTTTACAGCCAAGAAACATATAGAATTGTGAAATGTCGCCTATTGTGGGTTATTTTTAGAACGTAACTCCTGCGATAAACGAGGGACCACTGGGATTTAGTCAGATTATTTACAGGTTGATTTGTCTCATAATGTAATTTTTGAGCTTTTATTCACACAAAGCTGTTCTATAGTTATTTGAAGTAATAAATATGTTACATAACTCTAATGGATCTGTTGTGCAGTAAGCTAATTGTGTTTTTCAGGAAATAAATGCATTTTCCATCCCGGATGGTATCGATTAATATCAGGTAACGTCAGAGTATCGGTATCGAAGCTGATGAAGCTGGACAGGGGCACAAATACACTCAGTCTGTGGATTAGGTTTCACATCAGGTGGTCATAATATTATGCTTGTTTTTAGGTTACACATTCGTAAGCAGCTTTTCTTGTAATCGTAAGTAACTAATGCAATGGCTGCTTCGTTTTCCCATCCAAACACACTCTGATCAATGCGCATTAGCCTGTGCAAATCCTCTGTGTTGTTGGCAGCATCTGTTTCATTCATGATCTCACTCCACATCCATATTCATGCACGTGTCCTCTGTGGATTCACTACTAATCAGCTCTTAGCATCTCTTCACCTTTCATGGACCTTCGCTGCCAACTCTCGCCCGATATCTCGAACGCCGACTGAATCCGACTCCCCGAAAACAGATCACGTCACTCACAAGATCAAACTTTCAGATATAAAATCTACTAGACCTTGAACATGTTTTTGCCAATAGAGAACATCTGGAACATAATTAAATGTGTTTGGAGTCTGAATTTTAAGCTCCTTGGGAAGCTTAATTAAGTAACCAAAAACAATAGTGTGAAAAGTAACAAGACAAAGACGATATTAAAGCGTTTTTTTCACTGTTATATGTTTGCTTTGTCCATAGATTTAGGTTAACTTTCAAGTCCTCGCAGGGAAATTTGTCCTCTGCATTTGACCCATCCTTCAAAGCTGCTGGGGTATCTTCTCAGGCCCTCGGGAACCCATCTCCTTGTGCATATTTTGGGTTTGTGCAGCAAACTCCACACAAAAAGGCCCAGGTGACCGGGGATCAAACCTGGAACCTTCTGGCTGTGAGGTGTGAGTGCCGTTCTGATCAACAAGGGTCTATGATCTTATCTAGGGTCGGTTTAATCTTAGGAGTTAACTAAAGCCATCTGCCGCACTGGAGAGTTCACACTTCACTGTGATTGGTTAATCCACCTGCCACTCACTCCGACCTGGCCAATAGGAGGAGTGCGAGGATAAAGGGTCCGTGTTTGAGCATAAGGCTGGTTTAAACAGAGAAAGACTGAATCACAACAGGATTAAACCGGGACCAACCAGAACTAAATCATGATCAAACCAGAATCAAATCAGGACTCAAACCAGTATCAACCAGGACTAAACAAACCAGGACTAAACCAGGACCAAACCAGGACTAAACCAGGATCAAACCAGCACCAAACCAGGACCAAAACCAGGACTAAACCAGGAAAAAAACAGGACTAAACCAGGACCAAACCAGGAAAAAAAAACAGGACTAAACCAGGACCAAACCAGCTCAAACCCAGGCTAAACCAGGACCAAACCAGGACCAAGCCAGGATCAAACCAGGATTAAACCAGACCCAAATCATAACCAGCTAAGACCAAACCAGGACCAAACCAGGACCAAAGCCAGGACTAAACCAAAATCAAACAGGATCAAGCTAGGACCAAACAGGATTAAACCAGACCAAAGTCAGAACCAAACCAGAACCAAATCATGACCAAGCTAGGACTAAACCAGACCAAACCAGACCAAACCAGTAGGAAAACCAAACTAAAACCAGTATCAAACCAGGACTAAACCAGGACTAAACCAGGATCAAACCAGGCCACCAAACCAGGACCAAACCAGTATCAAACCAGTATTAAACCCGGAGGACCCAAACCAGTACTAAACCAGGACCAAACCAGGACCAAACCAGGACCAGGACCAAGCCAGAACCAAATCATGACCAGGACTAAACCAGGACCAACCAGGACTAAACCAGGACCAAACTAGGACCAAACCAGGACCAAACCAGGATTAAACCAGGACTAAACCAGGACCAAACCAAGACCAAACCAGGATCAAACCAGGACAAAACCAGGATCAAGCCAGAACCAAAATTATGATTAAACCAGGACTAAACTAGGACTAAACCAGGACCAAATCAGCCCAGACCAGGACAAATGTGAATGCACCTCAATGAACAGCAATGCAACCTGTAACTAGAGACAACACCTGATATTTTCCTGAACTGATTCCGAGAAACACAAATCCAGTTGGACCAGCTGTTGTAAATCTGCAGAAGTGAAGAACACGAGCGTCCATCATCGCCCGACACCTTATATGTCAGAATCCAGAGCGTGCGGGTTACATCCTCGTCTTTCTGCGCGGCCAAGGGGGCGTTTTTTCAGGCCGACACGATAACATGGGTTGTGTGCTGCTCCTCATAGACAATACCACTATGAATGAACCTAAGTGTCTTCCCTGGAGATGGTGTTGGCTTTCACCCACTGTTCAACACGTTCTATAGGAGGAGCTGGTCTTTACTATTGACACGGTGAATGTGTAAGTTAAAATCGCTTGCAGGCACAAAGGCACAGAGGCAGGCAGCAGGAAAGATGGCTTCAACTGAGCTGCTGCTACGGCCACGGGACAAAAGACAGGACTCAGGAGAAGAATGGGTTTTTTTAGAGCAGAGCCTTTAGTCATGTTACAAAGAACATCTCCTGAAGTCTCACAGCTAGCTTTCACGGCTAACATGGCTTTAGCATACAGCTGGGGGAAGATCGATCTCAATATTTGACCCAATTTTATATTTTCTGTTCAAAAAACTAAATAAAATGGGCTGATTCCGTGAACGTAAACTAAACGAATGTAATCATCGACATTTAACACACAAAAAACTGAGATGCACCGATCCAACTTTTTTAGTTTCTGATACCGGTATCGATACTATGGTTTTAAGTATTGGCCAATATCTGCTATTAACCGATACCAGCGTAGAGACAGAAAATTACACAAGAGATTCAATTATAACTGGTATGTATCCTTCAAATAACTACAGAACGGGTTTGTAGGAATGAAAGTTTAAAAATAACGAGACATTCTAAGCCCAAATCAGTCTGTAAATACTTGAATTACATACACAAATCAGGGGTGTCCAAACTTTTCTCATTAAGGGCCACATATAAAAACACAGACGAAGCTGAGGGCCGATTGAGGGCCAATACTGGTCGCCAACACAGTGAATACTTCAAATTTGCGTTATTATAACAAGTTAGACTGAACCACTCGACCTTTTTTCATGTTACATCCTCAGTGAGACACATTAAATATTTGATATGGGCTTGTTAAAGTAGATTTTCATAAAAGTACAGTAAAAAGTACTGTTTAAAGTATTATGGGCCAATTCACCTGGAAGCTTGAGGGCCGAGAAAAATTGGTCTGAGGGCCGCATTTAGTCCCCGGGCCACAGTTTGGACATGCCTGACATAAATGGACATCGGTAACGCACTAGTCCAAGTAGAAAGTGATTATAGGCGGGTGTCAGTTTCTGTTCTGTTGCGTGAAGAACAAGCGCAGAGGCACAGGGATCGTTCTGTAGATAGACAGATCTGTTGGTTACAGCCATAGTCGGGTTAAGGGTAGTACATAGTGAGACTGGACCAGGGTCTAACAGAGTCTAACAGAGTCTGAAGAAGGTGAGCTTATACCAATGTTTTATATTAACTGAAGAATGGAGTTAACACATTCTTCAGTTAATATAAAACATTGGTGATTGAGTTAACACGCTGGAGGGACTATGTCTCTCTGTTGGCCTGGGAACGCCTTGGGTCCCACCGGAGGAGCTGGAGGACGTGTCTGGGGTGAGGGAAGTCTGGGAGTCCCTGCTTAGACTGCTGCCCCCCCCGACGACCCGGCCCCCGGATAAGCGGAAGAAAATGGATGGATGGATGTGAGTTAACATTCTACAGATAAGCACAGTCAAACAATGTGATTGGATCAGTGTCTGTAATACTCAGAGTGGAGGTGATATATGGTCACTGCTGCATGGAAAACAGAACGTTTTACACCTTCGGAGGAAAATAAGCAATATTACATTTATATATTGTCCAAACGTGCTTCTGGCTTCATCGACTCTGGCTCCAATTCACTTCACACTGAAAAAACATGTCCCCTCTCTCTGTAACTGCTGCTGTCAGACTCGTCATTTTGGTCTTAAATGTTCGTATTAACCCTCTACATGATCCTGGGGTTTTTATTTTGCTGTTGTGTCTGTAAATTAAGCTGTGAACAGTAATAACGGACAAATAACACAGGGTTTGATTGACAGTGTTGCTAAGTGCCAGCTTCCTGCTAAACCAGCGGAGCGGGCGGGAAGGGGCGTTACCTTCAACTGTCTGGATCGGCTCTTTGGTTGTTGTGATACTCGTGGTCGGAATTCCAAATATTACTCTCCTATAACCGCGAGATGAGCTCGATGAGGTTCATGTGACTGAAGCCGAACGCTGTGGATGACGTCACGCTCACTTAGTCCACTTCTTTATACAGTCTGCGATCACGTCTAATTTAAGGCCCAATCAAGGTATCAGCTCAACCGATATCCTGAAGCTGATAATCGATCCCGGTAATACCAGTATCGGTGCAAATAGACCGATTTCTTTGTCCAAAGTCTGACTTCTGCTCCAAACCGCACACTTTTACTGACAAAGGATTAGCCGTGGCCCTCTCAAAAAGCCCCAAGTTGATCACCGACGTTTAGACATGTCAAAATGTTTCTTAAAATCTTAAAATTAGATTAACTGTCCAATCCTACTTTAACATATTATAAAGATCTGGACACGTATGAAACCTTTAATGAACCATTTCCAAAAACGTACTAATGTTAGCATCTCACAGTCACATAGCAGCGCACACATGTTTACGACATACCACAGTGATACAGGGTGGCCCAAAAGTCACTGACACTTTTAAATCTTCAGTAGCTCCTATAATTCTTAAGTTTATACTCACCAAATTTAGCAGTAGATAAACTGAACCTTCTGAGATTTTTGGCAATATAAACGGTTATAATTGTTCACTTACACTTGAACTTATCACTACTTAAAAAACATTATTTAAAAAAAACCTAGGTTTTTTTTACTTCCCCTAGTTTTAAGTGTCCACAATTTGGGTTTTCACTCTGAACAGCCTGATCCAACACACTTTTTATAACATTTAAAGCATTTCCGGCTTATGGCTCTTATTTGATCCTGAATATTACGTTTTTGAGTCGTTTATTGTCTGAGGTTTATTCACAAACACCTTTTCTTTAAGATAGAAACAGAAGAAATCAGGACTAGTCAGGTCTGTGGAGATCACATACTGCCCCCTGTCTGTGAAAAACACTTATTATTCCTTTAATGGCATTTACACCTGGGGCATCTCTGGTACTAAAATGTCGACGGTAACACCTCTGGGTTTGTGAATTTGACCCCAAGTGACTCAAAGTACCACTGTACAATGAGGGTCGTTCCTCGGTGCTGTATTTGCTCATATTAATGTCGGAAGAGTCGTTCTAAATGCTCTGAAGAAATACAAGAAAAATATTTAGAAACAAAAGAGTTATGACTTTTTTTCAACTGTCAGTGACTTTTGGGCCACCCTGCTTTAGTTTAGATCGGCTCAACCTATTTACTCAAGATGTCGTGTATTTCTTGATTATTCACTATAAAACCGAAATACCTGAAAATGTAGTAGCATCACAAATGAAAGAAGTAAAAAAAACATGGGACCAGATGTTTGTGTCGAACGAGGAGTCACGTATTCACCGCCTGCTTATCCAAACTTGTTACTCAAAACTTTTATAAATTGTCATTGTTCTAACACAGCCGCAAACCTCGCTCCAAACCTGATTGATCACTTAGAACGGAGCATGTCCACACTCGCCGCTACAGCTGACAGCGCCCACGAGATATTAGAGTTATGTGTCTTTCAAATACCTCAGAAAGGCCTGCGCGATTTTGGGAGGAAAAACGATTACGATTTTTCTGCCAGAAGAAAAATTAACAGATAAACTAATACAAGAATCCCATGCGTTTCCGAACATGTTCATGGGACTTAACTAACTGGGGCGAGGTGGCTCCGTTGGTAGTGTTTGTTGGCAGGTTGGCAGTTCGATTCCAGCCCCCACAGAATGCAGAATGCTGTCGTTGTGTCCTTGGGCAAGACACTTAACCCACCAGTGTCTGTGTGCACCGGTGTATGAAGAATATGTTAGAGTTTCCTTGATGTGAGTGACTTAAAAGTGGAAAAACGCCATGTAAAAATGTGACTTTTAACCATTTAATTACAGGCACAGCAAAGATTTTCCATAAAAAATCAAAACTATAATGATTTTTTAAAATTTCACTGTGTATATTTCAAGTTTTTGTATTATTTATATTGGTATATCGTATATCTTTTGGATTATTATGTCTTGTTTTGTTCCTTTTCGTTCAAATTAAGCTAAATGTTTATACGCCTCTAACACTGGTTTCATCCTATTATTATCTCAAATTCACAGTTTTAGCAATTATCACAATCTGATAATTGTGCCGACTCAGATAACAGCGTTAAATAGCGTTCGGTTCCAGTCAAATGAAGCTCAACGAGGCTAGCAGTTATAGCGGCTAATTTGGAGCTGACTTCTATATTAGGAATTAAGACAACGAGTATCATAGCAACCAAAGAGTCAATCAGAAGCGAGGCTGTTGAAGGTAACGCCCCTTCCCGCCCGTACCGCTGGTTTAGCAAGAAGTGGGAGGTTAGCAACGCTGTCAATCAAACCTGTTGCTAATGCTGCCAGGAGCGACCTCGGGGAAAGAAGGCAACTGATTTGTCTGTTATTAATCTTGATTCTTGATTTATGGACACAAAAGTGAAATAAAAAAAACCCAGGATCATGTAGAGGGGGTTAATACTCAAATTATCATGTGAGGCTGGGCCGCAAGATCAAAAAAATGAAAACCTTCTCAAAAGTCATGACAGTTACAGAAAAAAAATGAACTGGAGCCAGAGTCGATGGAGCTGAAAGCGTGACCGGGCTCACTTCCTGGGGTTTACCCGATTTGGCGAAACCTTCTACAACGCGGTAATGGCTAGCGGGTTCAGCAATGTCCATTTATATAAACAGTTTATATCAAGTAACAGCTACATAATGTGCAGGCCTAGTACACTGCATTAGCTAAATATCTTTTCTTTTTAGGTTTGCTCAAATTTGGAAAGGACGATAATGTGATTTCCATATATTTTTTTGATTTATGTCTTAAACGTAGGATTTTGTTCCGACTGGACATTGTTAGCAACAGATTAAACTAAACAAATGGAAGAATCTCGTGAGTTTGTAGACGTCAAAACTGCAGGTTCAATATGATTTTTTTCCATAAAAGACAGGATTGTTGTTGAGGATTAGCTAAAATCAGTCTTTGTGCTCGACGCTGCTGCTGTACGCTATACTGTGCGGGCCTAGCATACAGTAGGAGCAGATTAGCAGCTTCCACTTTGGCATTAGTTTTCATTATATCAAAACGATGCCACGTGCTGACAACAAGCTGAAGTGACCCTCTCCATCACGGTATATTTTTTCCTTACTTGGTGCTAATTATGCCGCGGCGCAGACGGCTAACAGCTGGGCTTTGTCTTGAATCATAGGGTAGTGTTTTTTCCTCCCGCTGCACAGGAAGGCCACAGGGCTGCAGCATCTGTGTGTGTGTGTGTGTGTGTGTGTGTGTGTGTGTGTGTGTGTGTGTGTGTGTGTGTGTGTGTGTGTTTATCCGAGTGAAAACAGCCCCACGTGCCCCCCTGTTAATCCACAGCTATTTACGCTTGTGACGAGGATGTTTGGCTGGAAATAAAGATGAACATAAAAATAAAGCAGGGTTTGGGGTCTATTCAGTCACAAACATGAACCTTCTGAACATTTTAATTAGAGATAAAGTGATTTACAGTTGTCTCTCACTATATCTCGGTTCATCTTTCACTGTCTTGCTGTTTCGTGGGTTTTTTTAGTGCCATTTTTCATGTTTTTTTACAGCATATGAACGTGCATTGTGTTCTGCGTCCTGATTGGCTAACGGACTGTAGACCATTGTGTTCTGCGTCCTGATTGGCTGAGGGACTGTAGACCATTGTGTTCTGCGTCCTGATTGGCTGAGGGACTGTAGACCATTGTGTTCTGCGTCCTGATTGGCTGAGGGACTGTAGACCATTGTCCATCAGTCTCCTCCGTGTCTCCTGTACAGTACAGAATGTGTCAGACAAATTTACATAAATGTTGGATCTCAGTGTGACTCTGAAGTGCTGTATGTTTGCAAGTTTTCTCCCCGACAAAACCCACAATGTCGATGAAACGTTCTGCAACCGACAAAGGCACCGACGAAGGTTTGAACTTTGAGAGAGTTTAAACGAGAGAGAAATGTGAGAAAGTGTATAACGTGTGTGGTGAGGGGTTTTACAGCCAAGAAACATATAGAATTGTGAAATGTCGCCTATTGTGGGGTTTACTTTTAGAACGTAACTCCTGCGATAAACGAGGGACCACTGTCATAGTAGATTTTTTACAGGTGATTTGGGATTTTTCAATAGAACGTGTGAGAAAAGTGTATAAAGTGTGTGGTGAGGGGTTTTTTACAGCCAAGAAAATGTATAATAATTGTAAAAAATAATAAAGCTGATACTTCGCGGATTTCCCCTATTGCGGGTTATTTTTAGAAAATAACCCCCGGGATAAACCAGGGACCACTGTATGGCCATATAGCGTATCAGCTTAAATCTCGACCTTAAATCTCCAGCAGAGGCCAGTATTTTGTTTGGCTCAGCTGCCTACATATTCACGAAGAATAGATGTCTATAGCTTTATCTGAACAGACAGATATAAGGCCGTGTCCAGCAGTGACCAGAACTGAAGAAGATGTTCAGTTGTTGTAGCAGCTGAACATCTTCACTCCTACAACAATTTGTCCAGTTGACAGATTTTATATTTGTCTTTTTTTCGGTGGATCAGACCTGGATGATTGAGGGATGACACAGACACTTCCAAAAATGAAACTACACTGTTCTCTGATCCAGTGTCGTGGGGTAAGTTTGTAAATTCATTAGATCATTTGGGTAAAAATTTGCTAAATCGAACCTACGTATCAGCCCAAAAGTATTGGTAAAGCTCATCGGCTATCGTCTGCTCTGGATGCTAAAGAATCAGTATTGGTATCGGCCAAGAAAAAAACATATTGGTTGATCTTTGATTTTAATATTGTGGTGTGAACTATGGAGCTGCAATCACATCGAAATCACAAATTGAACAAATGCGATTAGCAAATCAGAAAGGCTGAAGTGACTGAAGAACTAACCAACACAAAACCTTATATCTGTCTGAAGGGAGGAGCGGACTACACTGAAACTGAAACTGAAACTGAAACTGAAAATGAAACACACCTGTTTACAGTGTGTTAGCTTCAGTGTAGCGTGTTACTGGTTATAGCTGTGTTGTTGAATTCAAGTTACCTTAGCAACGCTGTCAATCAAACCAGTTGCTAACGCTAGCAAGAGTGACCTCGGGGAAAGAAGGACCCGATTTGTCTGTTATTAATGTTCAGAGCTTGATTTACAGACAAAATAGTGAAATAAAAACCCCAGGATCATGTAGAGGGTTAATACGAAGATTTAAGACCAAAATGACGAGTCTGACAGCAGCAGGTACAGCGAGAGGAGACACAGTTTTCCAATAGAAAGTGAATTGGAGCCAGACTTGATCGAGCCGGAAGCCACTTTCTATTTGGAACGTGGCGGTTGAAGGTTAGCTAGCTTTACATACAACTGTCAAATCTCGAAACAGTAAATATCGCCACATTTGAACAGACAAATGTGTAACTCAGGGGTAAATCTTTTATCCAACATGTGAAGTATATTTACACAACGACAGCGCCGCATCCTTCATACAGGATTAATTAATGTCTCCGTGAAGGAACGCCTGAACCGCTTCGCTCTTGCCATCAGCTGATTCTTCTCAAATATAAACGGGACTAAGCCAAGCAGCTGTGTTTACAAGAGAAGCTGTGGCCTGCATTCTCCTATCTGCACATCTGAATACAGAACAGCCCACGATCCACCATGTGAAAAACTCAAATTACCAACCCTGGGTCTGAGCAATGAGACGAGATAGAGGCGAGCCAGTATTTCTGCCTGTCACTATCTGTCTGCTCCTATCTGATGTCAGTTTTAATGAATCTCATACAGGGCAGTGCCTCGGCCCCAGTAACATCCAGATCAAGGTCCTGGTGGATGTCGGAAGAAGCATTGTGGTTTTCTTTTGGCAATAAATGAAATTCTAAAGGGAAGCAGGGATGGAGGGAAGGACAAGAAATAAAAACGCTCTATATGTTTATCTTAAAATGTGGAAAAGAATCGATTTAATTCATTTGAAAGGTCCTAAATTACATAAAATTGACTCTTATGAGCTTTAAGACGAGTTATAATGTTCATCGAAAACTGGAGTTGTGTCTCCAAAGTGCTCCAGAATGCTCTGTTCCACCTTGTGATGTCATGAAGTGGTAGTTTTCATGTTAACAGCTCCTTTAGTTCAGTAGAAATTGGCAATTCCAGGGCTTTAAATGATCCAAATGATTCTAGTGAAGCTGTATGGAGTTTTAAAACACAGTGGACCACTTCTTGTATTACCACCTGATGACATCACAAGGTGGAACAGAGCGTTTTCAGTTTGAGAGAAGAACTCAGCCTAAATCTGCAGGTTTGTTTGTGTGTTAAACATGTAAATGAAACAAAAAAACACAACTCCAGGTCTGTTTTTGAGGAGGGAACAACTAGAAACAGGATGATAAGAAATAATATCGTTTATCGTGATAAAAGCGGTCGACCATAATCGACATGTTATGTAATCATGATAATCGCCAACAAAGATAATCGTCATTATATCGGTAGAAAAAATTTGCAGGAAAAAGCTCCTTAACCACAGGGGCGTCGACAGAGGGGGGGACAAACGGGTCTGTTGTCCCGGGGGCCCCATGATCTTAGGGGGCCCAGAATTGTGAGGCTTTTTGACTTTGGGCCCCCAAATTTCTGCCAAGGTCCCTGTTTTTATCCATAATATTCTCTGTTAGATCGTAGTTGTTTTCACCGATAACAAAATGGAGAAACATGGAACTTATTCATAACATTAAAATTATAATCATTCATATTTATAACATGTTTAAACTGTCAGTAACTTCAATCGTTATCGTGATATAATTATTAATCGCAATTATTTTGGCCATGATAATCGCGACACAAGATTTCAATATCATCCCAGGCCTAAAAACAACATTATAACATTTCTTAAAGCTCATAAGAGTCAGTTTTGTGTAGGACATTTAACCATTTCAGGATTTATTCACGTATCCTGGGTGATTGACTTTACACCTCTCCTTTAAAAAGACCCTGAATAATCACTGACAAATAGAAATGTCTGAATCTCAGTCTTGTTTAAGAGTATTTTCTATTAATTCCGCAGCCGTACTGGAGAAGGCCTTGGAGAGGTTTGATGTCTGGCCTGATCAGTGTTTCAGCCAATCGCGTTCGGGGCCTTGAGTGACTCACAGGCTGCTTTTCTGTCATCCCACCTCTGCTTCTGTCTCTGTCTCTGCTCCGACGTGTCCACACTCTCTGTTCCCTGTCTCTACATCCACATGTGTCACTCCTACCTCCACAAAAGCAGATATTAAACCACACAGGAGCGACATTAGAGAGATCACTTGACATGAACCAACCTCAGGAATGACACGAAACGGCTCAAAACGCCTTATTGTGTGCACGATTTTTCAATACAGAAGATATATTTATATTTAATGGTCAAAGATGAATCAAATTGGAGTTAAAATTTCAATGTTAATTTACAAACATAAGCTTGTTTGACGTCACACTCACGTCTTTATACAGTCTATCGAGGCTAGCAGTTACAGCGGCGAAATTGGAGAATTTCATATTCCGAATTACAACTGTGAGTATCATAGCAACCACGGAGCCAATCAGGAGTGAGGCTGTTGAAGGTAACGCCCCTTCCTGCCCACACCGTTGGTTTAGCAGGGAGCGGGCTCTTAGCAACGCTGTCAATCAAACCTGTTGCCTCACTGTTTAGTGGATTTTTTTGGTGCATTTTTTCATGCGGGGTGTGAACATGTATTGTGTTCTGCGTCCTGATTGGCTGAGGGACTGTAGACCATTGTGTTCTGTGTCCTGATTGGCTGAGGGACTGTAGACCATTGTGTTCTGCATCCTGATTGGTTAAGGGACTGTAGACCATTGTGTTCTGCGTCCTGATTGGCTGAGGGACTGTAGACCATTGTGTTCTGCATCCTGATTGGTTAAGGGACTGTAGACCATTGTGTTCTGCGTCCTGATTGGCTGAGGGACTGTAGACCATTGTCCATCAGTCTCCTCCGTGTCTCCTGTACAGTACAGAATGTGTCAGACAAATTTACATAAATGTTGGATCACAGTGTGACTCTTAAGTGCTGTATGTTTGCAAGTTTTCTCCCCGACAAAACCCACAATGTCGATGAAACGTTCTGCACCGACAAAGGCACCGACGAAGGTTTGAACTTTTAGAGTGTTTAAACAAGAGAGAAATGTGAGAAAAGTGTATAAAGTGTGTGGTGAGGGGTTTTACAGCCAGGAAACATAGAATAATTGTAAAAAATAAAGCTGATACTTCGTGGATTACACCTATTGTGGGTTATTTTTAGAGCGTGACTCCCGAGATAAACGAGGGACCACTGTACAGTCCATGTTAGCAAAACTGCAAGAGCGTCATATGTCCATGGTAACACTGTAGCTCAGACTTATTCAGCTTTTCCTCTGTTCATTATGTTTAGATCAATTTAAAATAAGCACTAAAGAAAATATTTGCAACAATAACAGTTACAAATCAGCCGCCATGTTTGTTTTTGACACGATCGGACCATTCGTCTCTATGATTGGTTAATCCACCTGTCAATCAAACCAATCTCAAATCAGGGAGACAAGACCCGGCTCCCAGATCCACTCGTCTTTGTACAGTTTTGTCAAAGTGTGCGGTTCTGGGTTTAGCATTAATAAAACATTCTGCCTTTCTCTTTAGATCTGGTTGGATTGGTTTGGGTGGGCGGCGAGCGGAGTGAGTGACGTGCGATCTGATTGGCTGGCAGCTAAAGCGCCTGGAAATCTCAGACATTGATTATGTGACTGGTGCGTAATTGACACATTGATTAAACACATGACGAGCCTGACGAGTTTTCAAGGCTGAATGAACGACAAGAAGAGTGATAGATGCTCAGACGCTTTGTCCAAGTTTGTAGAGATATTAAAGAGGGTCTATCATGCAAAACGGACTTTTTTGGATTTTTATATCATGTTATAACATCAAAAACATGTCTGAGGTGGTTTTAGAGTCATCCATGCATGTCTGAGTAATCTAGCGATCTCTCTATTCAAACCCTCTTTACGGTTCGCTGTAAGATTCTGTCTGAGGCTCCGCCCACAAGGCTACAGTACGTCACTCATGCTCCCACACGACAATTCTCCATAAATATACAAAAACAGGACACAAAACGATACACTACAACTTCACAAACCTGATGTGAAAGACACAGAGAGACATTAGTATAAAGACTTAGATTGATCCTGGTTCAGTGGTTCACTCCTGGTTTAGTCCTGGTTTAGTTCTGGTTTAGTTCTGGTTTAGTTCTGGTTTAGTCCTGGTTTAGCCCCGCTTTAGTCCCGCTTTAGTCCCGCTTTAGTCCCGCTTTGGTCCCGCTTTGGTCCCGGTTAGTCCTGGTTCAGTCCTGGTTCAGTCCTGGTTCAGTCCTGGTTCAGTCCTGGTTCAGTCCTGCTTTAGTCCTGCTTTAGTCCTGCTTTAGTCCAGGTCTATGTGTCTTATTCTTGTTCTGATGCAGCTCCAGATCTTTCTAAAGCTTCAGAAAAGATTCACTTCTGCTCTGTGAATGTGACTTTTTTGTATCAAAACCTGCTAAAACGAGCATCTAGTTTCAATATTCATTTTCATATCGATCAGTATCAGATCTTCGATACTTCTGACAGCTCTCGAGGACAGATATGACCCATCAGCCCTTTGTCCTTTTATCGATGGGGTTAAAGGTGAGATTTAACAGTTACATCATTACATAACACCGCTGCATGATAGTGATTAGAACATGGCCATAGGCTTCTGTGATGAGCAATGATCAGTATTGACCCTTTTCCATACAGCGCCTTAAGGTTATTATGATCAATATATTTTCTTGCAATGGAATTATAAATTACTTTGCATTTTAAAGGTCCTGTATTACACAAAACTCACTCTTGTAGCTTTAAGTCATGTTCTAATGTTGTTACCTTTATCAAAAACAGACCTGGAGTTGTGTTTTGTTTCATTCACACATGTTTGAGTCACACTTTAATATTAATCTGTACATCTCCAAAGCTCAAAATGCTCTGTTCCACCTTGTGATGTCATGAAGTGTTAGTTTTCAAGTTAACCGCTCCGTTTTTACCTTTAGTTCAGTCAATATAGGTAATTCCAGTCGCAGAAATCATCCAAATGATCCTTGAAATGAAGGTGTGTGGAGTTTAAAAACACAGTGGAGCACTTCCTGTATTACCACATGATGACATCACAAGGTGGAACAGAGTGTTTTCAGTTTGAGAGAAGAACTCGGCCTAAAAATACACGTGTTAGTGAAACAAAACACAACGCCAGTGTGTTTGTGATGATGAGGAAACTACATTCAAACAGCGTAAAATGTGCCCTTAAAGTTAAAAATACCGCAAAACAAGCCTCTCTTTCTGTCTTTGCGCAAATATATCCACACATCCTCACTGTTTGCGCTCTCCTTCCTCCACTACTTCTCCTTCTGCACCAGTTGCAAACGCGAATCTGCCGCCGGGTCTGGCCTGCAGCGTGCGTAAATTATTACCTTATGCAAATCTGCGCATTTAGTCATAGCAAACAATAAACACACACCCATGCGCACACTCTGGAGTTCCCTGACGCTATTCAGCATAAAAAGTGAACCCAGACTGCTTTATCCAGGCTAAAAACATGTCAATATGATCATTCCTGCAGCGAATTAACAAACAGACATGTATTTATGAAGGTAAAAGCTTTGGAAGACAGCACATGGCACAGGCGCACACCCACCTGCAGTGCCAACCCATGCGTCCTCCAGGAACAATGAACAGGGCGCACAGAGCTGGTTGGGAACGATATTAACAAGAGGAACAAGAGGAACAAGAGGTATGGAGTCAATTCCAGACTGGGAGGATGTTAAAGTGGCAAGAATAAGTGGTCTGGGGTCTATAAACAAGGCACAGCGAGGTCATAAAGCGGATCTAGTCATGTTTTATAGAAGGTAAAGTCGATTTCTTTAACTAGAAAATCCAAAAGCGCCACAGTATTGCTTATAAACCCGATACACTCCAAACCAGACATGCAGCTATCCCATTGTGCGAGGTATGGCTGTTGCAAGCACGCTCATCCATCATACCCCCGAAGAGGACAGCACAGGAGTGGGTGGTGACAGTGTAGGAAGCAATGGCTCATTCAGCTTACCGGAGATCTCATTCTGCGGGACCCCGGCCAGAGTGAAGCCTTTGCCGGTGTAGAACTGCCGCAGATCCGCGCAGCTCCGGTCCGCGCCTCGCACCGGGCCGACTCCCGAGCACAGACACAGCAGCACAAGCACGCGCATCTTCCGTCCCCAGGTACGCAGGCTCTGGATCACTTCACGCATAGGAAATCCCGTTGAGTTAAGTCCAAAGATTGTGAAGTTTTACGCATTCATCCAAACAGGAGTGAGTTCACGGCGTGCGTAAAAATGCGTAAAATTGCGTAAAATTGAGAGATTTGAGGCAGATGAGGAGGAGGCGCGGTACAGTCCTCTTGGTTACTGCTTAACGGTGTGAAGTTTGGCAAATAGAACAATTAAAAGTCGCGGAATGAGACTCGCAGCGCTCCGGGGGAGTTTGACGGTGCGCGGTGGAGGTTCCTGCGGGAAAGAGGCGGCAAAGCGGGGCAGAGGGTGTCAGGTTTGCCCCGCTACTGCTCCTGCTGCTGCTGCTGCTCAGGCTGCTACTGTCCGAATCAGTGCGTGCAGGAGCCGAGATGCCACAGACAAAAGGCAGAGCGAAGGAGAGAGGCAGAGCGAGCAGGTGTAAAGCCGCTGCACGTTTACGCGTTCATCCACGGCGTGCGTAAAGATGCGTAAAACGGAGAGATTTGAGCCGGATGAGGACGAGGTGCGGTGCGGTCCCTGTTTCTAGGCTGTGGGACAATGAAACGCGTGGTTTTGACTGAGTGGAGATGGGAGTGTGATGCACTTTCTCTCTTTGTGCGCGTCCTGGGTTTGGACTCAACTGCGCCCCCGGTAGGTTGCCAGGTGGAACAGGCCTGCTCCACTGACAAAGCTGGAAAAGCCAGAGAAAAAATCACTTCCATTGTGCTCAAATATTGTTGTTTTTTTTTTTTTTTTTTCATGAGACCAGCTGCGGACTCTTAAAGAAAATGTTAGTTTTCCGGACAATAGTGTGATGTTGTTTTAAGGCGAGACGCTGTAAGTGAATAGGAAAAAAAAAAAAAAAATTAAAGATATACATTTGAAACTTCTCCTGTAGTTTACTCACATAAAGGTAAGAAAAAAATGTATTACAAGTTTTTCATCATGTCATGTTTTCATGTAGAAATAAGGTGTTTTATGTGTAAAAACAGACACAATTGACGATTTTTTTTGCGACATTAAAAACAGAAACATGACAAGAGCCAGGTTGATGTTATATTAGATACAAATGATACACATTTGATACTAAAAATACACAGAGGGGATTTTGGATCTTATTTAGTATTTAAGTAAACTAGATCTGACTAAAAATCTGACTAAAAATTCACATTTCGCCAAATTTTTTTAGTTAAAACTTGAATAAATCAGACTTGGAATTAGATATATATTTAAAAAAATCCTTCTGTATGTTTGATCAAAGTCTTGTTAAGTCCAAGACTGTAAAGTTTGGTGTGTACAGTGCTACTTTAAGTCCTGATCTTTATGTCGCTTTGGAGGAGAAAAAAGCATTTTGAGAAAATGACCTTTGAAGTGACACTGTCGCGTATGACTCTGTGGAGGTGGATTAAGTTAAATATTTAAACAGCTTTCAGAGCAGAGTGGAGGCTTTTGTTGTTTACACATGAGAAACTGTAGTTTAAGAGATGAAACTGACCAAAAAACTCAAAAATGAAAAAATTATTAACAGCTGATTTGAGCACATTGGTCCAACAAGATTCATCTGGTCTTTTGTTAATCACATGACCACCAGGAGCGCTAGTGAGCAGCTGATACGGGTATAACAACAAACAGACTGTTTATAGAAATGGACATAGCTAACCTGTTAGCCGCCGCGTTTCAAAAAAAAAAAAAAGTGAGCTTGAGCACGTGTCTGGCTCCAATTCACTTTCTATTGAAAAACTGTGGTCCCTCTCTCTGTAACTGCAGCTGTCAGACTCGTTATTTTGGTCTTAAATGTTCGTATTAACCCTCTACATGATCCTGGGGTTTTTATTTCACTTTTTTGTCTGTAAATCAAGATATGAACATTAATAACAGACAAATCAGGCGTCTTCTTTCTCCCGAGGTCGTTCCTGCTAGCGTTAGCAACAGCAAAAAAATACTCAGGTAAAAGTATCAAATCTACCTATTTCTCGCAGATTCTGAGATCTATTGAAACTTGATGAACCCTGCTCTTAAATGTAAAGAAGTAGAAAGTAAAAAGTATACTTAAATACAATACTTTAATACTTTTAATTTAACTTTGTTACTTTTAGACAGGCCTCTGGCAGAAGCACCTGTCCAGCATTTTCAGATTTCTCCAGAGTGAATGTCGTGGTCAGGACAGAGTGAGTGTCTCTCAGCTCCTCTCTCAGCCCCTCTCTCTTCCCCTCTCTCTCAGCCCCTCTCTCCCAGCCCCTCTCTCAGCCTCTCTCTCAGCCCCTCTCTCAGCCCCTCTCTCTCTCAGCCCCTCTCTCTCTCAGCCCCTCTCTCTCTCAGCCCCTCTCTCAGCCCCTCTCTCTCTCAGCCCCTCTCTCTCTCTCAGCCCCTCTCTCTCTCAGCCCCTCCTCTCTCAGCCCCTCTCTCAGCCCCTCTCTCCCTCAGCCCCTCTCTCAGCCTCTCTCATCCCCTCTCTCAGCCCCTCTCTCTCAGCCCCCTCTCTCTCTCAGCCCCTCTCAGCCTCTCTCAGCTCCTCTCTCAGCCCTCTCTCTCTCAGCCCCTCTCTCTCTCAGCCCCCTCTCTCTCTCAGCCCCTCTCTCTCAGCCTCTCTCAGCTCCTCTCCCAGCCCCTCTCCCAGCCCCTCTCCCAGCCCCTCTCTCAGGCCCTCTCTCAGGCCTCTCTCAGCTCCTCTCTCTCTCCCCTCTCTCAGCCCCTCTCTCATCCCCTCTCAGCCCCTCTCTCAGCCCCTCTCTCAGCCCCTCTCTCAGCCCCTCTCTCAGCTCCTCTATCAGCCCCCTCTCCTAGCCGCTCTCTCAGCCCCTCTCTCAGCCCCTCTCTCAGCTCCTCTATCAGCCCCTCTCCTAGCCGCTCTCTCAGCCCCTCTCTCAGGCCCTCTCTCAGCTCCTCTCCCAGCCCCTCTCCCAGCCCCTCTCCCAGCCCCTCTCTCAGGCCCTCTCTCAGGCCCTCTCTCAGCTCCTCTCTCAGCCCCTCTCTCAGCCCCTCTCTCAGCTCCTCTCTCAGCTCCTCTCTCAGCCCCTCTCTCTCTCAGCCCCTCTCTTATCTCCTCTCTCAGCCGCTCTCTCAGCCGCTCTCTCAGCCCCTCTCCCAGCCCCTCTCCCAGCCCCGCTCTCATCCCCTCTCTCAGCTCCTCTCTCAGCCCCTCTCTCAGCCCCTCTCTCAGCCCCTCTCTCAGCCCCTCTCTCAGCTCCTCTCTCATCTCCTCTCCCACCCCCTCTCTCAGCTCCTCTCTCAGCTCCTCTCTCAGCTCCTCTCTCAGCTCCTCTCTCAGCCCCTCTCCCACCTCCTCTCTCAGGCCCTCTCTCAGCTCCTCTCTCAGCCCCTCTCTCATTCCCTCTCTCAGCCCCTCTCTCATCCCCTCTCTCAGCCCCTCTCTCATCCCCTCTCCCAGCCCCTCTCTCAGCTCCTCTCTCAGCACCACCGGTCAGGACAGGTCACCTCCGTCCTGCCCGACGTGACCCAGAGGAGAGCGTCTCCTCTGGGACGTGAGGACACAGTGGAGCGAAGCAGCACGTGTTGTTTATTACGTTTCATCTCAACAGTAAAAGGCACAAAAATCTCCTTTCTGTTGTTCATCATTCTCAAAAAGAACAGAAATCTTTTCATCTCCTCTGCCCCCTCCTCCGACTCCAGTGTTTTTCATGAGGTCATTTTTAAAACTTCAAACAAAACTGAAATCCTGGTTTTGTTTTAGAGTTTTATATTACGCAAAACTGACTCTTGTGAGGTTCAAGTCGTGTTTTAATGATGTTTCCTCCTCAAAAACAGACCTGGAGTTGCGTTTTGTTTCATTCACATGTTTGATTAACACTTTATTATTAGTCTCAAAGCTCAAAATGCTCTGTTCTACCTTGTGATGTCATGAAGTGGTCATTTTCAAGCTCCTTTTACCTTTGGTTCAGTAGATTCCAGTCGCTGAAATGATCCAAATGATTCTAGTGAAGGTGCCTGGACTTTATAAATACAGTGTTTTTTTCTTTTTTAAATATACAAATATATAAACAGGAACAACTAAAAAGACAAGAAGTTTAAGCATTTAAATTACATTCATCGGGCATGTGCAAAAAAGTAAAATAAATGTAGAAAATAAATACAATAATACATTTTATATTTCAGATTCTGTGCAAAGTGCTTTAGCTTTCAGGGGTTTTGGGTTTGTCCAATAGTTTAGAGAAATTATTCAAAAGGCCAAAAGGGATTGAAATACAACAAATTTGGGTTTCTAACTAGAAAAGTTACGACTATGATATTTTGATAGGATCAGGATTGGATTTAAGACGTTTTGGGGTTTTTTTTCGCAATATCTTTTTCGAAAACTCCAAAAATGATGTTCTGCATTAAGTTGTAGGTTTATATCAAGCTTTCTCTTCACAAGCAAAAGTATGTCACTCCAAAAGATTTGAGTCCGAACGAGGAGTCTGAAAACACATGGGTCTTTAAAAATACAGTGGAGCACTTCCTGTATCACCACATGATGACATCACAAGGTGGGATGTTTTCAGTTTGAGAAGAAGAACTCAGCCTAAATCTGCAGGTTTGTTTGTGTTAAACATGTGAATGGAACAAAAAAAAAAACTCCAGGTCTGTTTGTGACGAGGAAACATTAGAACAGATTAGAAGACGGCGTAGTACAGAAGCTTTAAGGGCATGGTATTTTTCAAAGTAAGTAAAAAAATGTCTTAAATGTTCGTATTAACCCTCTACATGATCCTGGGGTTTTCATTTCACTATTGTGTCTGTAAATCAAAATATGAACATTAATAACAGACAAATCAGGTGTCTTCTTTCCCTGAGGTCGCTCCTGTTAGCGTTAGCAACAGGTTTGATTGACAGTGTTGCTAAGCGTCTGCTCCCTGCTAAACCAGTGGTGCGGACGGGAAGGGGCGTTACCTTCAACAGCCTCGCTCCGGATTGGTTCTTTCGTTGCTATGATACTCGCAGTCGGAATTCCAAATATGGAAATCGGCTCCAAATACGTCGCTATAACTGCTAGCCTCGATTAGCTTCATTTGACTGGAGCTGGACGCTGTGGGCGACGTCACACTCAGTCCACTTCTTTAAACCAATCACAAGTAGATTTGGCAAAAATGTACAAAGAATGTTAAAGAAATAGCGTCATAGTGGCATAGCGCCCCCTAACAAGAAGATCTCAGGTTCAAAAGGCACATCATTTCCCAGGAGTTTTTGTTCGTACAGTCACTTTTCGTTCCAGGACAAGAGGAAGAACAACGTTTTCTTTCTGATCTTCAGCCTAACGCTCCCCTGATGACCCGTAGCCCGGCTGTACCTTAGCGGACGCCATGTTGGCCTTGGCTCGGTCCTGGATGTTGCACAGAGTCAGCCTGATGTGGAAGTCGTGTAAAGGACACACCACTAACGGCACAATCTTTCAAAGCACAAAAACCACAGCACACACACGCTCCCTGCACCGGCACCGTCAGGGCAAGTGTTAATCCAGCCAATGATTTATGGCGTTGGCAAACTCAGCGGTGTAAGGATTAATGCGCTAAAATACTCACACACAGGAGCCAGTCTGGCCCTGGGGAGGAAGACGTTTAAGTCCGACCACAAAATGAGAGAGATTAGGATCATCCAGGAGAGTCTGGCTGCAGAGTTCCACCAGGACGCACCTACTCACACAAGTTTTTATGTGCAATTTACGTTTTACAAGCCAAATAATTACAGATTTAAAAACCCAAACCGTAAAGAACCCGTTTTACTTCATTTTCTGATCTGTTTTAATGTCGTTTCCTCATCACAAACAGACCTGGAGTTGTGTTTTTTTGTTTCATTCACACATGTTTAACACACAAACAAACCTGCAGATTTAGGCTGAGTTCTTCTCTCAAACTGGAAACGCTCTGTTCCACCTTGTGATGTCATCATGTGGTAATACAGGAAGTGCTCCACTGTGTTTTTAAACTCCAGACACCTTCACTAGAATCATTTTAGCCCTAGAATTGACGATCTCGACTGAACTAAAGGTAAAAGGAGCTGTTAACTCTCTCTGTCTCTGAGTTGAGTAGCTGTCTGATTTAGTCCTGGTTTAGACCTGGTTTAGACCTGGTTTAGTCCTAGTTTAGCCCTGGTTTAGACGTAGTTAATCCTGGTTTAGTCCTGGTTTAGTCCCTGGGAGTGGATCTCTCCTTCACTGTGGTTCTCCTTAAGGTTTCTCTTTTTCCCACTGTTTTTATTTTTTTTTTTGAGTTTTTCTTTGCCAAGAAGGAGGGTCTGAGGACAGGGGGCGCTCTGGGACAGTGGTTCCTGCAGGAGGAGGGTCTGAGGACAGGGGGCGCTCTGGGACAGTGGTTCCTGCAGGAGGAGGGTCTGAGGACAGGGGGCGCTCTGGGACAGTGGTTCCTGCAGGAGGAGGGTCTGAGGACAGGGGGCGCTCTGGGACACTTCTCCATTTGCTTGTTTTTCCTGTTCATTATTCTGTTTGTTTCTGTTTCTTTGTTGCTTTTCTAACTTTCTTTTGGTTAAATCATTTCTCATGTTCAGCCCTAAGAGGCGAGGCTAAAATAAATTTAAAAATACATTTAATTGAAGTAGAAAACCACCACTTTATGACATCACAAGGTGGAACAGCGCACTTGGAGATGTTACAGACTAATAATAAAGTGTTACTCAAACGTGTGAATGAAACAAAACACAACTCCAGGTCTGTTTTTGAGGAGGAAACAGCTTTTTAACACACTTTAAAGCTTTAAAAAGTCAGTTTTGTGTAAAATAAGACTTTTAATATATCTGTTTTTAAATTTTCCCTTAAAAATTCAACAATTTAACCACAGTTTTTAGCATGAAAATGACCAATATAATAATCTGACTTTAGTATTTAAATCCAGAGTATTTAATGTAATATAAGTATATGTTATGACTGCATGTAGGGTAAAGTTCATAGGTCAAATGTTTAAATCTTCAGCACACGCCTCCCCGTTTCCATGACGATCCACAAAACACGTCTGACTTCAACATTCGTGGAACATTCTGTGAGTCCATTAGCACATAACAGGTTTGTCAAAAGTGCCGTTAATATGATGCACATAAATCTTGAGATGTTTTCCGAGTCGTTCCAGTGGAGCGCTGGAGCGTGCTGATGTCAGGACAATATTGAAAGACAAATCGGCTCCGGCGGCGGCAAGTAACAACTCATGTGAGAATCGGATTTGTGCTGATGGATCCGAGTCGTCATTTTGAGCTAAAAAATCACACTGACAGACGTTTCCTCTGCTGTGAGTTCTGCCTGATGCTCAGATCACACGTCAGGATGAGTTTCACCTGGACTCGTCTGAGAGCTCGGAATCCACTGAGAGCTCCAGATGCACTGTGGGAAAATTTTAAATGATACGGCGCATTTGGCAAAGAGTGAGAGCAGTAAGAGTAGTAGTAGTACAGTTGTCCCTCACTATAACACGGTTCACCTTTCACGGCCTCGCTGTTTCACAAGTTTGCACGCTTTTTTTTTTACAGCCTATGAACGTGCCTTGTGTTCTGTGTCCTGATTGGCTGAGGGACTGTAGACCATTGTGTTCTGCGTCCTGATTGGCTAAGGGACTGTAGACCATCGTGTTCTGCGTCCTGATTGGCTGAGGGACTGTAGACCATTGTCCATCAGTCTCCTCCGTGTCTCCTGTACAGTACAGAATGTGTCAGACAAATTTACATAAATGTTGGATCTCAGTGTGACTCTGAAGTGCTGTATGTTTGCAAGTTTTCTCCCCGACAAAACCCACAATGTCGATGAAACGTTCTGCACCGACAAAGGCACCGACGAAGGTTTGAACTTTGAGAGAGTTTAAACAAGAGAGAAATGTGAGAAAATGTTAATGCCTGTGTGAGAAAAGTGTATAAAGTGTGTGGTGAGGGGTTTTACAGCCAAGAAACATATAGAATAATTGTAAAAAATAAAGCTAATACTTCACAGATTTTGCCTATTGCGGGTTATTTAGCCCCTGTAACCCCCGCGATAAATGAGGGACCACTGTAGTAGCAGAAGTAGTAAAAAAAGGAAGTGGACTAAGTGAGTGTGACGTCACCCACAGCGTTCAGCTCCAGTCAATTGAAGCTCATTGAGGCTGGAGCAGGTATAGCGGCAAATTTGGAGCCGAGTTCCAAACTAAGAATTCCAAATGCGAGTATCATAGCAACCAAAGAGCCAATCCGGAGTGAGGTTGTTGAAGGTAACTCCTCTTCCTGCCTGCAGCACTGGTTTAGCAGGAAGCAGGGGCTTAGTAATGCTGTCAATCAAACCTGCTGCTAATGCAAGCGGGAGCAACCTCGGGGAAACAAGGCAGCTGATTTGTCTGTTATTAAATGTTCATATCTTGATTTACGGAGACAATAGTTAAATAAAAACACCAGGATCATGTTGAGTGGGGGAGAAGGCGGCGTAGCTAGCACGTTAGCTTTGTCCAGGTTGGCTCCGCTGCAAAAGAAAAGTGAATTCGTTCATCTGCAGTGTTTTTCGCTGCGTTCCTCGGCTCGTCCAAGAAGCTTCTTCAGGACTGACAGGGTTCTGGTCACATTATCCAATCAAAACTGTCAAGTTCTCATCTCTCCTCTGCGCAGACCTTTGTTTTCGTAGGATGATTCATACTTACACTCTGACACCTGTTACACGCAGAGCCCCTCCAGACACGCTGCCGTACAAATGTTGAGGTTGGGCGCGCTCATAATAAACTCATGTTTCTTAGTAATAGCGCATCTGTCAATCTCAATCCAAACTGCCTGTCAATCAAAATCAGGAGCGCGGCGTCGGAGCCAAAAAATACTGACACGGTGACAGGGCCGTGAATGGCTGGAAGGGGTCCAGGCCGATGTGAACCTGCGTGAACCTGAGGAGGAGGTGGAGCGCCAATCGGAGCGCAATCAGTCGCTCTGGGGTGGAGGAGAGTGAGCAGTGGGTGGTGGTAAAAAAAAGCCTTAATAAAAGCGTAATTATGTGATTTGGATCCAGCGATAATCACACATGCAACGCTACTTAAATACAAATAAATAAGAGCAATAACGAAACCAAAATGTCATTATTGAGCTGCTCTGACTAATCGCGTCGTTCAGCAGGTTAATGAGCTGGAATCTATATCTGGAGTTTAAACAGGATCTTGGAACGAGATGTGTTTGGTTTTTTGTAACTATGGCAACACTTTATGACCGTCATTATTGACCTTATTTGGCCACGCCCACTTTAGCCGTAAATGCGACGAATCCGCGTTTTGTTTGTAGTCGTACTCAAAGTTTTGTCGCTTAAATCTGATGTAAAGTCGGTTCATTTTTGTGTTTTTAAAGCGGCTCGGTCTCTATAGAAATTATTCACTGTCAAGATCAGCGGCTCCATGCAAAATAATACATATAAAATAAAATAAAATAAAATATAATGGAATAAGATTAATGTATTTTGCATTAAATAAACAGACAATTTAATCTAAATAATTATCAACTGCAGGTTTATGTCAATAAATATATGAAACATTACAAGAAAAAAAAAAAAAGTAACAATTTCAGGAGTTTAGCTTCTATGTGGTATTAAAGAGGAGGTATTTTACTTCTATGTGTATTAAAGAGGAGGTATTTTACTTCTATGTGTATTAAAGAGGAGGTATTTTACTTCTATGTGTATTAAAGAGGAGGTATTTTACTTCTATGTGTATTAAAGATGAGGTATTTTACTTCTATGTGTATTAAAGATGAGGTATTTTACTTCTATGTGTATTAAAGATGAGGTATTTTACTTCTATGTGTATTAAAGATGAGGTATTTTACTTCTATGTGTATTAAAGACGAGGTATTTTACTTTTATGTGTATTAAAGATGAGGTATTTTACTTCTATGTGTATTAAAGATGAGGTATTTTACTTCTATGTGTATTAAAGAGGAGGTATTTTACTTCTATGTGTATTAAAGATGAGGTATTTTACTTCTATGTGTATTAAAGACGAGGTATTTTACTTTTATGTGTATTAAAGATGAGGTATTTTACTTCTATGTGTATTAAAGAGGAGGTATTTTACTTCTATGTGTATTAAAGAGGAGGTATTTTACTTCTATGTGTATTAAAGAGGAGGTATTTTACTTCTATGTGTATTAAAGAGGAGGTATTTTACTTCTATGTGTATTAAAGAGGAGGTATTTTACTTCTATGTGTATTAAAGAGGAGGTATTTTTACTTCTATGTGTATAGGTGTAGGCGTAATAAGCTCAGGCTTCTGCCTATTTCCTTTTCAGACTTTGTGTACTTTGATTTTGCTTGTGGACTGAAGACAGAAATGTCTGAAACAAATAAAAATTATCATTATCATTATCATTATCATATCATTATGTGTATTAAAGAGGAGGCATTTTACTTCTATGTGTATCATGTTTTTGTGTATTTATGGAGAATTGTTGTGTGGGAGCATGGGTCACGTAGGTTTGTGGGCGGAGCCTTGCACAGAATCTTACAGCTAACATAAAGACGGTTTGAATATGGCCTGGGAGAGATCGCTAGATTACTCAAACATGCATGGATGACATCTACAACCTCTTCAGGCAGGTTTTTGATGAGGGAACAATGTTATAACATGGTAGAAAGCTCCAAAAAGTTGATTTGGCACAATACCCCAACGTTAACTCTGACTAAAGTCGCTTCTCGGGTCAGTAATATCGTGTTTGATCATCAGCAAACAGACAGAGAGACACTCAATCCCTGATCACACCAGTCTCTGAGGAGGTGACGCGACGCAGCAGACTGGAATAATGAAGCTGAAGTTCATTTCAGAGTTAAACAAGTCCAAACCCAATGTTAGATCTGTGCCATTTTGTTCAATTAACTCGTATCGATATGTGGTAATCTGTACACAGCCAGAAGCAGTTAAAATACACAGAGCCAAACAGTCAGATCCAGACACAGAAATGAAGTCAAATGAAATGAAGGAGCATCCAACAGTCGATCAGGTGTTGGTGAAGTTTAAAGGGGAAAGAACCATACCCTGAAGGACAAAATGGTGGCACTGTTAGTATTTTTTCCTCCTAGCAACAGCAGTTTAATTCCTGGAGCATATGGGACGTCTCTGTGTGGAGTCAGCTCGCTTCTCCACAGTTTGGATGATGGGTTTCCTTATGTGTCCACCACCAACCTACTTTCATCGTCCAGCTGCGTCCTTCTGTCCAAGGGAAGTGGACTAAGTGAGTGTGACGTCGCCCACAGCGTCCAGTTCCACTCCAATGAAGCTCGTCGAGGCTAGAGCAGGTATAGCGGTTAATTCGTGCCGAGTTTCATATTGGGAATTCTGACTGCGAGTATCATAGCAACCAAAGAGCCAATCTGGGGTGAGGTTGTTGAAGGTGGCTCCCCTTCCCGCCCGCACCACTGGTTTAGCAGCTAGCGGGCGCTTCAAACATGTTGCTAACGCTAGTGGGAGTGACCTCGGGGAAAGAAGATGCCTGATTGGTCTGTTATTAATGTTCATATCTTGATTTATGGACACACAAATGAACATTTAAGACCAAAATGACGAGTTTGACAGCTGCAGTTACAGAGAGAGGGCACACAGATTTTCAATAGAAAGTGAACTGGAGCCAGAATCGATGGAGCTAGAAGGTTGGATGGTTAGCTGTGTCTATTTGTATGTTGTCATAATGTCTGGGGGGGATCAAAAATACAAATAATGAAATGTGAATGTTGTTTGACGGAGCAGGTAGTAGAGAGGTGGGGTTGGAGGCTGAGGTGTTCGTACCGATTGTGGAGAGCTGGGACGGAGGTGGAGGTGCAGGGTGGGTCCAAGAAGTGGGATCTGGCAAAAAACAAGAAAAACAGCTGAGAACTGTGACCATAATCACAAAAACTAGACTGAGCCAAGCAGAACTTTACCATGGAGGATACACGGACGATCTGGGGGAGTTTGTAGGATCCTCAGTCCCTTTGTGCTCCAGAGGTGGAGGCTTGATCGCTCATGGGCTGCAGGTGTGTGGTGGGCGGTGCCAGAGTCTCCGCCCAGCTCCAGAAGAGAGGGGGAAAGACAGCACTGAAACACAGGGACAGACTGGGATCTTGACATATATACAGTCTTTTACCTCTAAGTTTAATCTCCAGACACACAAAGTCTAAATGCGTTTTTAAAATGTTCATCAGAGCGGCTTAAATAGAGGTGGGAGTCGTCGTGCCAAAGCCTGATCAAACCGTGGAGGAAAGATCTAAACTTCTAAAGCCACTAGGAGCTTATGTTTCACTGATGGAATTAAAGCCACCAGTGAAACATAAACCCTGATGAACCTGCTCTTTATATAGTTTTCAAACATTAGTACTGTTCAATACAATGTCGGACCCATAGACTGTAAATATAAATGGACATAGCTGACCTGCTAGCTTCTGGCTCCATCGACTCTGGCTCCAATTCACTTTACATCGAAAAATTCTCACCCCTCTCTCTGTAACTGCTGCTGTCAGACTCGTCATTTTGGTCTTAAATGTTCGTATTAACCCTCTACATGATCCTGGGGTTTTTATTTCGCTATTGTGTCTGTAAATGAAGACATGAACATTAATAACAGACAAATCAGGCGCCTTTTTTCCCCGCTAGCGTAAGCAACAGATTTGATTGACAGCAGGAAGGGGCGTTTCCTTCAACACCCTCACTCCCGATTGGCTCTGATACTCGCAGTCAGAAAACTCAGCTCCAAATTGGGCCCTATAACTGTATAACTGTGTTAGCAGCAGGTTTGACAGCGTTGCTAAGTGCCCACTTCCTGCTAAATTAGCGTTGGATTGGCTCTTTGGTTGAAGGAGATGGAGGGAGGACTACTGCGTTCAGATGAGAGCATGTACCTGTTAAAACTCTACCTAAAAAGATCCACAGCACAGCATTCAGTAAGCATTAAACCAAGACGAGCCGCACGTTATGCAGTTTTAGCGCACAACACGCAGTAAGCTTGTTTAACGAACTGTTACCATGGCTACGAATCAAATTGTCTCACCCGTGAATGTGAGACGCCTGTTCACCGCCGGTAAATGTCAAGAATATGAGTTATTTCAGTGTTTTTAATGAAGCTAGTCCCTGCACTCTACTCACAGCATTTGAGCATTTGTTTACCCGTTGCCATGGTGACGTCATGGCGATGTCATGGCGATGTCAGCGGAGCAGTGATACAGAATGTGATTTAACTGTTGCCGGAACTACTTGTGCGTTATGCAGAATTAATGCACGGCGGTTAGACACATGTTTAAACACACAAACAAACCTGCCGAATTCTTCTCTCTAACAGGAAACACTCTGTTCCACCTTGTGATGTCATCATGTGGTAATGCCGGAAGTGCGCTACTGTGTTTTTAAACTCCATACATCTTCACTAGAATCATTTGGAGGATTTCCGTGCCTGGAATTGCCAATTTTTACTGAACTAAAGGTAAAAAGGAGCTGAAAACTACCACTTCATGACATCACAAGGTGGAATAGAGTATTTTGAGCTTTAGAGATGTTACTCAAACATGTGTGAATGAAACAAAACACAACTCCAGGTAGGATTTTAGCGAGATAACAGCATTTTAACATGGCGTAAAGCTCACAGGAGTTTTTTTCGTGTAATATAGGACCTTTAATCGCACTGTGTGACAAGCAGCTGGCATCACCAGTCTGAAAACTAATAAAAAATAAGACAGACTCTATGAATTTCTAACAGTGAGAGAGACAGTTGGAACATTTTTGGAAAGCGTAAGCATATGCACATGTCTGAGTGTTCACCTGTGTATGTGGGGCATGTGCGTACACCTGCTGAGGCCACGAGGCTCGGAGACGGCAGACATACCTGTGAGGGGGAGCTGTGTAAACAGAGCTGCAGAGGCCCGGGGATCTGGAGCAGCCCTGCAGAACGTAACGTGAGATATTGGGAGTGTCTGAGAGGCTGACAACACCAGCGTGCTCAGTCACAGCTCCAGACTCATAATTACACCTCTGATTGCGTTAGTGCTGCCAGGGACGGGCTGGTTTACTTCATTTTTTAAAGTGGCTTCATTATGTTTTATGCTAGTTTTCATTTGATTTAGTTTAGCAGCGTTTGCAAATATGAAAAAGAAAAGAAAGCAACGCAGGAAACTTTAAAAAAAACTTTTTAAAAAACTGGCGAAGATTCTCAGAAATGATCTTTAAAAGGAAACTATGTGAGAGTTTATCCAGTGTATATAAATGGGAACATAGCTGACATGCTAACTGCCATGTTTCAAATAGGAAGTGAACATGTGTGCGCTTCTGGCTGCATTGACTCTGGCTACATCGGCTACAATTCACTTTCTATTGAAAAACTGTGTCCCCTCTCTCTGTAACTGCTGCTGTCAGACTCGTCATTTTGGTCTTAAATGTTTGTATTAACTCTCTACATGATCCTGGGGTTTTTATTTCACTTTTGTGTCCATAAATCAAGATATGAACATTAATAACAGACAAATCAGGCGCTTCTTTCCCCGATGTTGCTCCTGTTAGCATTAGCCACAGGTTTTACAGGTTTGCTAAGCGCCCTCTCCTTGCTAATCCAGTGTTGCAGGTGCGAAGGGGCGTTACCTTCAACAGCGTCGCTCTGGATTGGCTCTTTGGTTGCTATGATACTCGTGTCAAAACTCTGCACCAAATTAGCTGCTATAACTGCTCTAGCATCAACGAGCTTCATGTGACTGGAGCTGAACGCTGTGACGTCTCACTCAGTCCACGTCTTTACACAGTCTATTGTTCGAAACCTTCCTTCCTCGATGGACATGTTGTTTTGCCTGAATGTGGAAATCTCTATAGAGAGACAAAGCAATCGACTCCATCAAACCAGGGAGGTTTTGGCAATGTCACGAATTGAATAAAAGAAAAAGATTTAGGTTTACGACATTCTCTGGAACAACTGTTGGTGATCAGAACTGGCTTTGGTCTTTTTATTTGACAGGTGAAATTATCATCATCAAAAACAGACCTGGAGCTGTGTTTTGTTTTCATTCACATGTTTGAGTAACACTTTATCATTAGTCTGTAACATCTCCAAACCTCAAAACACTCTGTTCCAACTTGTGATGTCATGAAGTGTCAGTTTTCGAGTTAACAGCTACGTTTCCCGTTTGTTCAGCAGAGATTGACAGTTCCAGTCGCGGAAATGATCCAAATGGTTCTAGAAATGAAGGCGTGTGGAGTTTAATAACACAGCGGAGCACTTCCTGTATTACCACATGATGACATCACAAGGTGGAATAGAGTGTTTTTCTGTTTGATAGAAGAACTCAGCCTAAATTTGCAGGTTTGTTTGTGTTAAACATGTGAGAATGAAACGAAACACAACTCCAGGTCTGTTTGTGACGAGGACAGAGTAATATGTGCACTTTAAGTAACACTGCAGCCGAAAGTTTTACATAACGAGTCCAGTCTGTACTAAATAACCGTCCAAGTAAAAGACATATTACTTACAGTTGTGATTTAGGCTTAACACGTGCTGCCCCAGTGACCTCTGTGACCTCTGTGACCTCTGTGACCTTTCAAAATCAAACTCAATTCATCTTTATTCCTGACTCATGGCCCATTTTTAAAGCCAGACAAGGACAGTGAACATTTATGTTTTATAAAGACGACCACATCATTGTCTCACATCTTGGACTGAAGCAACGTTCTTCTGGGAAAATCCTACTGTTCTCCTGGGGGAATCCTACTGTTCTTCTTCTGGTAGAATCCTACTGTTCTTCTGGGGGAATCCTACTGTTCTTCTGGGAGAATCCTACTGTTCTTCTGGGAGAATCCTACTGTTCTTCTGGGGGAATCTTACTGTTCTTCTGGGAGAATCCTACTGTTCTCCTGGGGGAATCCTACTGTTCTTCTGGGGAGAATCCTACTGTTCTCCTGGGGGAATCCTACTGTTCTTCTTCTGGTAGAATCCTACTGTTCTTCTGGGGGGAGAATCCTACTGTTCTTCTGGGAGAATCCTACTGTTCTTCTGGGGGAATCTTACTGTTCTTCTGGGAGAATCCTACTGTTCTCCTGGGGGAATCCTACTGTTCTTCTTCTGGTAGAATCCTACTGTTCTTCTGGGGGAATCCTACTGTTCTTCTGGGAGAATCCTACTGTTCTTCTGGGAGAATCCTACTGTTCTTCTGGGAAAATCCTACTGTTCTTCTGGGAGAATCCTACTGTTCTTCTGGGGGAATCCTACTGTTCTTCTGGGGAATCCTACTGTTCTGGGGGAATCCTACTGTTCTTCTGGGAGAATCCTACTGTTCTTCTGGGGGAATCCTACTGTTCTTCTGGGAGAATCCTACTGTTCTTCTGGGGGAATCCTACTGTTCTTCTGGGGGAATCCTACTGTTCTTCTTCTGGTAGAATCCTACTGTTCTTCTGGGAGAATCCTACTGTTCTTCTGGGGGAATCCTACTGTTCTTCTTCTGGTAGAATCCTACTGTTCTTCTGGGAGAATCCTACTGTTCTTCTGGGGGAATCCTACTGTTCTTCTGGGAGAATCCTACTGTTCTTCTGGGAGAATCCTACTGTTCTTCTGGGGGAATCCTACTGTTCTTCTGGGAGAATCCTACTGTTCTTCTGGGGGAATCCTACTGTTCTTCTGGGGGAATCCTACTGTTCTTCTGGGAGAATCCTACTGTTCTTCTGGGAGAATCCTACTGTTCTTCTGGGGGAATCTTACTGTTCTTCTGGGAGAATCCTACTGTTCTTCTGGGGGAATCCTACTGCTCTTCTGGGGGGAATCCTACTGTTCTTCTGGAGAATCCTACTGTTCTTCTGGGGAATCCTACTGCTTCTTCTGGGGGAATCCTACTGTTCTTCTGGGAGAATCCTACTGTTCTTCTGGGAGAATCCTACTGTTCTTCTGGGGGAATCCTACTGTTCTTCTGGGAGAATCCTACTGTTCTTCTGGGAGAATCCTACTGTTCTTCTGGGGGAATCCTACTGTGCTCCTGTAACTCTGTAAAATATACAGTTTTGACAGTTTTTATTTGCATTTGAAGTAGCAGACATGTGAAGAGTCTTATGTCGTTGCTCAAGCTCAATCTCTTATGTTCAAGTTTGATTCATGTAAAATTGATGTTTTTTAAATCATTTTGTTCACCCCTAAAACACTGAACATCTCTGGAACTCGTTACAAAAAGCCCGTCTCCAAAAGCTGCAGGTGGATTACAACGACGCTTTACCATACTTTTACTTTTTACTCTTTAAGTACATGTTTAAACAGATACTTTGGTACTTTTACTTGGGTATCTGTACTTCTTCTTCAACATGGGACAACTCCATAAATGTCCACCAGAAATCTGACCAGACCTTGTCCAAGCCTCTTCTTCAGTTCTGCTCAGTTTACTGCTGGACATTTATGGAGTTGAATCTTATATTTGTGAGTGACGTTATTATTTCATTTTGTGACTTATTCAGCTCCAAATAAAACTGTACATTAAAGTTCTTCGTACAGTTTGCAAAGCGACAAACATCTCGGAGGCTCTAGTCAAGGGGTCGGCAAACTTTTACCCCCAAAGAGCCATTTTGACCCAGTTTACACAAAAAAAAAAAAGCACTGGGAGCCGCAATTTTTATTTTTTTTTACATCTATAATGAAGATAACACTGTAAATATTGTTTTATTTTTTGTTTTTTTTACTCTTATGCTTTGTCTAAACAACTGTAGTGTCTTTGTGACCAGAGTCCTCAACCTTTTTTTGCACCACAGACCTGAATAATGTAGGGTTTTTTTTTCACAGACTGGCCTTCTACACGTGGCAGAAAAATATGGCAAAAAATATGGCAAAAAATAAGTTAAGCGCATTAAAAAATACACCTCACCATAACCACTGATTCCGTTGAGCCCTGAGCTTGTTTCTTTGCGATGAGGTGGTGGTTTCTCCCTAAAAAAGAAAGAAAGAAAAAAGAACTAACACAAATAAAACACACTTCAATTAAACACTTATAATTTATTTTCCCAAGCCCCTGGTCTAGTCCCTCGTGGCCTCCTCAGTCGTTTTAATCGTCCTTCAGCCTCTGGAGACGGGCTTCTTCAGGTGTCCAGAGGTGAGCAGCGTTTAGTGGTGAACAAAATGATTTAAACAACTTTACACATCAGAGAATGAGCCTGAGCAACAGCCTCGTCTCATACGTCCGTGACACTAAACTTCGGAGCAGTGAGCGTCTTACTGGAATTAGGCTGAACAGGTTTGAACTCCGACCTCCTCCTGTCTCCTCAGCTGCAGTGTCCTTTAATCTGTGTCTTTACCTGTGTTTGAACCAGTGGTGCAACGAAACAAGGTCAAAGTAGTGATAAGTACACATATACTCATATTACATATCTGTACTTGAGTAACTTTTTACCTTTTGTATCTGTACTTTTACTCAAGTACATTTTTTTTAGGTGATAATTTTACTTTTACTCAAGTTTTTTATTTATTTTTTGCTCCAGTATCTGTACTTTTACTTATGTAGACTTTTTCATGTGACACTTTTACTTTTACTTGAGTATCTTTTTACCTTTGTATCTGTACTTTTACTTAAGTGTTCTTTTGTTTGTTTTTTCAGGTGATAATTTTACTTTTACTTGAGTTTTTGTTTTGTTTTTTTGCTTTTTTTTGCTCTGGTATCTGTACTTTTACTTAAGTATATTTTCTCATGTGATACTTTTACTCGAGTAATATCTGTACTTTTACTTAAGTACATTTTTTTCAGGTGATAATTTTACTTACGTTTTTTGCTGTTTTTTTTGCTCCAGTATCTGTACTTTTACTTAAGTAGACTTTTTCATGTGAGACTTTTACTTTTAATTGAGTAACTTTTTACCTGTGTATCTGTACTTTTACTCAAGTGTTCTTTTGTTTGTTTTTTCAGGTGATAATTTTACTTTTACTTTTTTTTTTTAGTCCGGTATCTGTACTTTTAAGTATATTTTTTCATGTGATACTTTTACTTGAGTAACTTTTTACTTTTGTATCTGTACTTTTACTTAAGTAGATTTTTTTATGTGATACTTTTACTTGAGTAACTTTTTAACTTTCGTATCTGTACTTTTACTTAAGTTGATTTTTTTCAGGTCATAATTTTACTTTTACTTGAGTTTTTTTTTTTTTTTTTTTTTTTTGTCCGGTATCTGTACTTTTACTTAAGTATATTTTTTGATGTAATACTTTTTTTTGTTACTTGAGTAACTTTTTACTTTGTATCTGTACTTTCACTTAAGTAGATTTTTTTATGTGATACTTTTACTTGAGTAACTTTTTAAGTTACTTTTTTGAGTGTAAAAGTAAAATTATGACCTGAAAAAAAATCTACTTGAGTTTTTTTTTTTTTGTCCGGTATCTGTACTTTTACTTAAGTAGATTTTTTATACTTTTACCTGTACTCTGATATACTGATATCTGTACTTTTACTTACAAACCTGAGTACTTCCTCCACCTCTGATTTCAACATGAAACATCTCTATAAAAGTGCATTAAGTCACATTCAAAATTAGAGTCAAACTTCTTGCTAATGTTGTTTGTTTTTCAGATTGTGCAACTCCAGTGTGAGAACCCGCCGCTCTCTCCCTCCGCCGCTCTCTCCCTCCGCCGCTCTCTCCCTCCGCCGCTCCACCTCGTCTCCCTCGGCTTCCTCCTTCATCTCCATGACGATTCGCATTCAACGATGTCTTTATTTGTGATCATCCCTTGGCAGCGTCGCTCGCCAGCCGGGGTAATCCGTGCCAACCTCTCCACTTCTGCCAATCCAATCAGTAATCGCACAGACGGCTCGGAGCCAAAGGGCCACAGCGTGTTCCCGTACACACTCCCGGAGCCGCCATCGCTGCCTTCAACCCGACGCTAACCTGTTTGAGCTTTTTATTTTCATAGATCTGATGCCACACCGACAGACAAGCGTGGGTCAATTCAAGTCAACAGCCCGACCGTGGGAAGGTGGCATTACAAGGACATGGTTTCGTTGAAATAGCCAATTGATTTTATGCAGAATTTGGTTTTATTATGTGGAAATTATCTGTGAAATAAAACTAAAACATACAAGAAGACTGTTCATGTTGGTTCATTATGTCTGACCGGTAAACACAGCAAAAGAGAAATCCAAATCTTTGCAAAATCGCTCATTTGAAGCTTCATTAGATCTCAACATTTGTGTGAAATACTTTTACTTTTTACTCTTTAAGTACGTTTTTAAACAGGTGCTTTTATACTTTTACTTGGGGACTTTTTTTGCTCTGGTATCTGCACTTCTTCTTCAATTCTGGTCAGATTTCTGGTGGACATTTATGGAGTTGTCCCATGTCGAAATCAGTGGAAGAAGCCAAACATCTTCACTCCTACAACGTTCTGTCCCGTTGACAGATTTAATATTTTTCTTGGGGTAAACACACTTAAATACCGTCTGAGGTCCAAGGCGTTCCCCAAGAAGAGTTTGTATTTCGGTCAGTCTGGCTGGACATTCGGCCTTCTTGGAGGTAAGATGTCTGTGTAATTCCTCAGTCGTCCAGGACTGATCCATAGCAAAAGATTAAGTTTAAATCTGTCAACTGGACAAATCGTTGTAGGAGTGAAGACGTTTCGCTGCTCGTCCAAGTCGCTTCTTCAGGTCTGGTCAGATCACTGCTGGACACTGCCTTATATCTGTCTGAAGAGAGGAGCGAACTACACTGGAGCTGTAAACATCTATTATCTCCAGTTTCAGCTGAATCTATCCTATTCAAGCCTTAATGTCTCAGGTCCCCATTCCTGTTTAAGGACGGATTCTCTTTCCTAACAAAAATAGCTTCTTTAACTCCCCTCTCGAACCATTTATTTTCTCTGGCTCAGATCTGAACTTCACTATCTTCAAAGTTAGTGTCTTTGAGATGGAGATGAACAGCAGACTGGGGTCCAGAGCAGCTCTCACGCCGGTGTTGGTACATCCTCAGTGTCCAGCAGTAATCTGACCAGAACTGAAGAAGCGGCTTGGACGAGCAGCCAAACGTCTTTGCTCCTACCACGATTTGTCCCGTTGACAGATTTTACTTTGGCTTTTACAGTTGTTTGCTCATCCTTACCTCTGCTCAAATGCTAATGTAAAGGCATTACCTCCAAGAAGGCCCATTGTCCAGCCAGACTGACCGAAATACAAACTGTACTTGAGGAACAGCTTGGACCTCAGACAGTATTTAAGTGTGTTTACCCCAAGAAAAGTATTAATTTCTGATGGACATTTATGGAGTTGTCTCATTTTGAAATCAGAAGTATCACATGAAAAACTCAACTTAAGTGAAAGTATCAAACTATCTGTTTCATTTCACTTTTGGCTTTTACTGTGGCTCAGACCTGGATGACTGAGGATCACACAGACATGATCCAACAATAGACGTGAAATCAAACCGCAGACACGCAAATGGAAAAAAACACAAGGTCCTATAACCTTTTGTGAAACTCCAGGATTAGATTTTAAGATGAGTGTGGCTTTTAACACTTCTTCCAGCGTAGAAACACCACACAATACTACCATTTGTACCACAACAGTGACATACTTAAACCTGATGAATGCAGGAGTTGATCGTTTGGCTGCCGACGTGTAAAGTATCAGTTACTGTTGAGAAAGCCTCCGGTCCCGTAACATTTTGCTAACCTCCTGACGGCAGGGTCACAGACGTGGGAGTGCCTGTTTAGTCTGATATTTTACAGTGTAATAAGATACATGTTTGTAATTAACTTTTCTGATTACATCTGTGTTCATCCACTTATACCGAAACAGCCCACAGCGCTCCGGTCGGTTACTCACAGATCTCAGGGGCGGGGCCTGCGTGGAAGTTCCAGTTTGACTTGAATGTGACAAGGACTTAGCAATAAAAGTGCAGACAGTATTAGATTAGACAAACATTTTGAGTCTGCTGCAGTTGGTTTGGTGATTTTTTTTTTTGGTCTATTATTTACAGCATGGCCCAAAAGTCACTGACAGCTGAAAAAAACTCAACTTTTTTGTTTCTTTTTTTTTTTCCAAATGTTTTTATTAGGAACAGCAATATGAAACAGACACATCACTCTGAAATATAATTTGGTTGTCCCTGGTTTTTGTTTTTAAAACACAGAGAAGAAAACAAAAAGAAAACAAGTAATAATAAACAACAACAACAATAATAATAACAATAATACTAAATAATAATAATGAAGAAGAAAAAAAAAAAAAATAAAAAAATAAATAAATAAAAAATATATATATAAAAAAAATAATAATAAATAAGTAAAATAAAAACAAATATAAAAATAAAATAAAATAAAAATAATAATAAAATAAAATAAAATAAAATAAAATAAAATAAAAATAAAAATACAAATACATTAATTAAAATGAACATGAACATCCCCCTCCCTTCCCATCTCAGCCCAACATATCAAGTGCAGCGCATACCACCAATTAAGTATTCACAAATACTTCAGACAACACCAACTAGATACCGGCACCCATTCATATTTACAGCACCTGCAAATTTGTGAAGTAGGAGATAAAGCATTGCCACACCTGGAAAAATCTGTCTGTTCGTCCTCTTAATGTGTATTTAATTTTTTCAAGTTTCAGAAAATGCATCATATCTCTGAGCCATAAAGAGAAAGAAGGACCTCTGGGAGATTTCCAATGTAATAATATTAGGCGTCTCGCAATTAGAGACGTAAACGCAATAATGTCCCTCTGTATGGAAGTCAGTGCAAGTGACGAGTCAATGATCCCAAATATGGCAACAAGAGGACAAATTTGCAGGTTCACACCAAGAACATCAGACATAGTGGTGAAGTAACTAGACCAATAACAATGAAGGTTAGGACAGAGAAAAAACATGTGGCTAAGGTGACAAGGGGAACCATTACACTTCACACATTTGTCTTCAGTTTCTGGGTACATTTCAGAGAGTCTTGATTTGGAAAAGTGTACTCTATGTACAACTTTGAATTGGATAAGACACACAGACGAGCACAGGTAGTGGTAGTTCGTATTCTATCAATAGCATCCTCCCAGAGGTCCTCACTCAGTAATATTCCCAACTCCTTCTCCCAAGCATCTTTAATTTTAATGTTTGAATGGTCATTTAATGACAAAATGAAGTCATACATCTTAGATATCTGTCCTTTTTGATGAGGATTATATGACAGCAATTCTTCCCAGGACTCCGTAGGAGGTGCAGAGGGGAAATGAAGAAAACATTTACTAACAAAATTACGGACCTGAAAATAACGAAACAAATGAGTACGAGGCAGGTTAAACCTGGAGGAGAGAGTAGCAAAACTATCAAACACTCCAGCTGTATATAAGTCCTTTGATTTGTTTAATACCACTATCATACCAAATTAAAAAAAAAGAGTCAGAGATAGATGGAGGAAATAAGTGGTTGTTGATTATCGGCCCTTGGAAGAGGCAGACACAAATCTAAATCGCCGTCTAAAAACTGGTACCAAATTTTAAGTGTGTGTTAAGAACCACCAGATTATCAGTGTATGCTGAGGGTTTGTGGGTATTGAGGAAAAGATTAGAGCTGAAATAGATGATCCTCTACAAGACTGAAGTTCCAACTTGCACCAAGGGGAGTCCGGTGACTTCAACCAATAGCACAGTTTATGGATGTGAGCTGCCCAATAATATGACTGAAAATGGGCAATGCAAGACCTCCACTCAATTTACATCTTTGCAACAATGATTTTCGGACTCTAGGTGGTTTCCCATCCCAAATAAAAGCACTGATAGTCTTATCCAATAATTCAAAAAAATATTTTGGCAGAAAAAGAGGAATTGACTGGAATAAGAAAAGAAATCTAGGCAATATATTCATTTTAACAATGTTAATCCTACCAATCAGAGTAAGGGGGAGACTGCGCCATCTTTCAAAGTCAGAATTAATTTTTGAAATAAGAGGTGTAAAATTGGCAGACCTCAATGTATGAAAAGAGCGTGTCACATTTACCCCTAAATACTTGAACCCCTGTGGGGCTCAGTTTAAAAAGGTAACTCGGACTGTTGGAGATTACAAGCAGGGAGGTTTATCGGGAAGCATACACTTTTCTCTAAATTCAATTTATACCCAGAGAAAGAGCTGAAATTGTTCAGAATATTCAAAACTGTAGGGATAGAAATGGCAGGATCAGATAAATATAATAGCAAATCGTCTGCATATAACGACAGTTTGTAATTAATCCCATTACGAGCAATCCCCCTAAACTGAGAGGAAGAGCGTAAGGTGATAGACAATGGCTCAATTGCAATAGCGAATAGTAAAGGCGACAGCGGGCAGCCCTGTCGCGTTCCACGGCTAAGACTGAAATAATCTGAGAAAATATTATTGGTATGGATGCTCGCTTTGGGAGAGGAATAAAGGAGGCGAATCCATGAAACAAATCTATTCCCAAATCCGAATTTCGACAAAACTGCAAACAGGTACTCCCACTCCACCCTATCAAAAGCTTTCTCTGCATCAAGAGAAATAACCAGTTCTGTAGAATCAGATGAATCTTTAGAATAAATTAAATTCAGAAGGGTGCGGATGTTAAAAAATAATTGACGTCCCTTTATAAAACCATTTTGCTCCTTGGAAATAATCAAGGGAAGCACATTCTCCAAGCGGGAAGCAATTACTTTTGCCAGTACTTTTACATCCGCATTTAACAATGATAGGGGTCTGTAGGAACCACATACAGTGGGATCTTTGTCCTTCTTATGGAGGAGA
Source organism: Periophthalmus modestus (assembly GCA_019594935.1). Taxonomy (NCBI): domain Eukaryota; kingdom Metazoa; phylum Chordata; class Actinopteri; order Gobiiformes; family Gobiidae; genus Periophthalmus; species Periophthalmus modestus. The sequence goes on along the minus strand of JAIEZT010000099.1, from coordinate 114,994 downwards.
GTAATAGTGGCTTTGTGTAAGTGTTGGTGGTAGAGCACCTTTTTCTAATGATTCATTAAACACCGCCAAAAGTAGTGGTGTCAATTTTCAGCAAACTTCTTGTAAAATTCGACTGGAAACCCATCAGGACCAGGGGCTTTATTAGACTGCATAGCTCTAACTGATTTAGTCACTTCATCAAGGGAAAGAGGAGAGTCCAAGTGTTCAGCAGTGTCACAATCAATAATAGGATTACAAAGATTTTGAAGAAAATCATTCATGTTAGTACTGTCTAATGGAAAATCAGATTTGTATAGTGAAGAATAAAATGACTTAAAGGTCTCATTAATTTCGATAGGGTTTGTAATAACAGTGCCTTGGGTATTTTTAATGCTAGTTATCATGCGGGAAGCAGCCTGACGTCGAAGTTGGTGGGCCAAAAGACGACTGGCCTTCTCGCCATACTCATAATATGTACCACGACTCTGCAGTAGCAAACGCTCTGCCTCACTAGTAGACAATAGATCAAATTCTCCTTGCAAATCTACACGCTGTTTAAATAGTTCTGGAGTAGGGCACACCGCATATCTTTGATCTATGTCACTGATAGCGTTGGTTAACTCGTTGAGTCTAGAAGCAGATTTTTTTCTACATAAAGCACCATAATAAATTATTTGTCCCCTAAGATAGGATTTAAGTGTCTCCCACAATAGTGAATATGAAATAGTGTCATTCTGATTAAACAAAAGGAACTCATCAATTGAATTAGAAATAAAATCACAAAACTCCCCATCTGCCAACAAGAGAGAGTTAAATCTCCACCGAGGTGGAGCTCGCATCTGGGAGGTAAACTGAAAGTCTAATAGCAATGGTGCATGATCAGATATTGTTATGCTCGAGTAGTCTGAATAAACTACAAACGGATTTAAGGCTCTGTCGATAAAAAAATAATCAATCCTAGAATAAGAGTGATGTACCTGAGAAAAAAATGAATATTTCTTGTCAGCAGGGTTACGGGATCTCCAAGGGTCAACCAGACCATTCTGTGTCATGGAATCAGAGAATACTTGTGACATAGCAGATAGTGTCAAGGTACGTGGATTTGATCGATCTAGAGTTGGGGTCAAAGACACAGTTTAGATCACCTCCAAAATGATAGAATGAGTATTCAAGAATGGAAGGCTGCTCAATAACCTATTAGCAAACCCAACATCATCAAAGTTTGGGGCATATACATTTATCAATAGGACCTGTTCCTGCATTAAGGTACCCGCAACCATTATGAATCTGCCATTTCTATCAGCTATAACCTTCGTAGATGAAAATTGTACATTTTTACTAATTAAAATGGCTACTCCTCTCGCCTTGGAGTTAAAGTCTGAATGAAAGACTTGACTCACCCAAGAACAGTGTAACCTGTGATGATCCTTATTTCGAAGATGGGTCTCCTGTAAAAACACTATATAGAAGATTTTAGACGTTTCAAGTGTGAAAATACCCTAGACCTTTTAACAGGATTGCCCATGCCTCTAATATTCCAACTAACAAATCTGAGAGGTGGGCCGGCCCTAACCATGTTAGGGTTTAAAGTGGTGGTAGCCATTCAGCAAGGTAAAGCAAATACATAAACAATAAAGAGCTGAGATGGGACCCCTCCCCCCAAAAAAACCCAAAAACCCCAGAACATAAACAACACCCAAAGTCCCCATAAAACATCAGAACAGTGGAGACAGCAGTGCTATACACAATAAGAAAAATATGCCCACAAAATGTGAACAACTCAGAGATGCGGACCAATAAACTATTCTCATGAAGAAAAAAAAATAGAAAAAGTGACTCCTGCCAAAATTAAATAAACAGTATGCGCAGTGATGAATATTAGACTATAATACTATACTTGCAGTAGTCACAAAACAGATAACACAGCTGAAAGTCAGCCATCAGTGTGTAAAAATATCAACACGTGCGATAAATATATTAACAAATGTATCTAAACATTAATAATAAAAGTGATCAAAATAACAAAAGTAACAAAGACCCACAATGGTTTACACTACAGAGTGGAACAGGAGGCTGGATGACCACACACCCGCCTACCCCGGAATCAAAGTTTTTACATATTGTCTGGCCTCCTCTGCAGAAACAAACTCCTTCTGGACGTCCTTGTAGGTGATGCGAAGGCGTGCAGGGTAGAACAGACCATAACGAACACCGTCAATGTCCCGAAGTTGCCGCCTCACGTCGTTGAACGCAGCCCGAGCCCGAGCTACATTTTCCGTGTGATCAGGAAAAATGGAGAGCGCCCTGTCTCCCACCTTTATCCGCCCGCGCTCCCTCGCACGGCGCAGGATGTCCACACAGTCACTGTAGTAATGAAGCCTGCAAACAATAGCTCGCGGACGTGGTCGTTCCTCTGGTTTATTTGGACGTGGTCCGGTGCGATGGGCCCGGTCCAAGCGAGGCTCGTTTTCCAGCGCAAGGGCCTCCTTGAGCAGAGCGGCAACGGCAGCAGTGGAGCTGGAATCGGGCCCCTCCGGAACTCCCACAATCCGAATATTGTTGCGCCGTGACCTGGCTTCCAAGTCCTCACATTTATTTTCGAGCCTGGTAACACTTGCAGTGAGGCGTGTGATAGTTGCACTCATACCGGCGATGTCATCAGTACAGTCGGACAGGACCGTCTCCATGCCCTCCATAGTGTTTTTCAACTCAGCCAGTGTAGCTTCGGTAGCCGCTTTATTAGCCGTTAGCTGCGCTTGCAATGTCTGTAGATCCGCCCTAATGGGCGATAGTGCGAGTCTGAGAGCCTCCTGGAGTTCTTTCTTAATGATACCTGCAATGTCGTCTTTCAGCGATGCCAGGAGCTCGACTTTAAGTGCCGCGGTGTCCGAGACAGGATCTGATTCAACAGGCGGTGGTGTTTTAAGAGCGCTCGGGCTCGGATGTAGCCAGCGGCACACCTGGCGGGCTAGCCGCAGCCTGCATGCTAGGCTTCAGCTGCGTTTGAATAGTATTTCGGGTCTTACTTTTGCTCTTTCCAGACATTCTGTAGTCGATATTAGCTGCCTTGAAGTTCGATGCGAAAAAATATACTAATTTTGTGACTTAGTGCGCGGAAAAATAACAATTTTATTCGGTATTAGCAGGAGCTCACAAACTCACGTGTTACTCCATGGACAGCTCGGCCACACCCTCAACTTTTTTGTTTCTAAATATTTTTCTTTTATTTTTTCAAAGCATTTAGAACGACCCTTCCAACTTTAATCTGAGCAAATACAGCACCGAGGAACAAACCCTCATTGTACAGTGGTACTTTGAGTCACATGGGTCAAATTCACAAACCCAGTGGTGTTACCGTCGACATTTTAATACCAGAGATGCCCCAAGAGTAATGCCATTAAAGGAATAATAAGTGTTTTTCACAGACAGGGGGCAGTATGTGATCTCCACAGACCTGACTAGTCCTGATTTCTTCCTGTGGGGCTATCTTAAAGAAAATGTGTTTGTGAATAAACCTCAGACAATAAACCACTTAAAACGTAATATCAGGATCAAATAAGAGACATAAGCTGGAAATGATTTAAATGTTCTGTAAGGTGTGTTGGATCAGGCTGTTCAGAGACAAACCCAAAATGGTGGACACTTAAAACACATAATTTAAAAAAACAAGGTTATTTTTACCACCCCTAGTTTAAGTAGTGATAAGTTCAAGTGTAAGTGAACAATTATAACCGTATATATTCCCAAAAATCTCAGAAGGTTCAGTTTACCTCCTGCTAAAATTTGGTGAGTAAAACTTAAGAATTATAGGAGCTACTGAAGATTTAAAAGTATCACTGACTTTTGGGCCACCCTGTATACAACAAGTATTAACACTGCACTTAATGCCCATACTCCGGAACAGTAGGTGGCGGTAATGCTCCTGTACAATGGTTGCCAACCGCCGTAAAACAACAAATAGAAGAAGAAGATTCTCTGTTCTGCTGCTGGAGGAGACTCTGCTCCTCAAACCTCCATCCACATCGCACTTTGCACTTTGATGACTGAAGAAAATAAATCAAAAATTGCGGACCACACCCACGCTGCTGTCTTCTGTCCACATCCTGCCGCTAACAGTCAGGCGCCAACAGCTCTTTATTAAGTCGTTTTAGATTAATATTGTGATTTAAAATGTGCGAATATGACATAATGATCCACGGGTGTCGTAGATTATAACTGCAGAGCGACACGAGCACAATAGGGCGGCGTGATCCTGGGACACAGAGCTGTACTGAGTGTTCTGACAGTTTGTGCTGCACAGTATGTGGCGTTTGTGTTTCATGATTATCTAAAACTATATCCACAAAGAGGCAAAAGCTCAGGATCGAGCTGCAACTCATTATTTCTATTGTACTATGAGACTTTTCTAATGTGTTTTTAACCCAATAAAGGTTTGAACATGGCGGCTGAAGGATTGTGTTTGCAAAAAAAAGTGTATAATTAGTGAAAAGAAGAAATAGTTCAATCTTTTTTTACGTTTTGGTGATACAGTCATGCCTCTGTGTTATAAAAGGTTTGCTCAACATAATTATGATGAGCAAATTATATTTTTATAGTTGGCTAGTCCCGGTTTAGTCCCGGTTTAGTCCTGGTTTAGTCCCGGTTTAGTCCTGGTTTAGTCCCGGTTTAGTCCTGGTTCAGTCCTAGTTTAGTCCTAGTTTAGTCCTGGTTCAGTCCTGGTTCAGTCCTTGTTTAGTTCTGGTTCAGTCCTGGTTCAGTCCTAGTTTAGTCCTGGTTTAGTCCTGGTTCAGTCCTTGTTTAGTCCTGGTTTAGTCCTGGTTTAGTCCTGGTTGAGTTCTAGTTTAGTCCTGGTTGAGTTCTAGTTTAGTCCTGGTTTAGTCCTGGTTGAGTTCTAGTTTAGTCCTGGTTGAGTCCTGGTTTAGTCCTGGTTTAGTTCTAGTTTAGTCCTGGTTTAGTCCTGGTTTAGTCCTGGTTGAGTTCTAGTTTTAGTCCTGGTTGAGTTCTAGTTTAGTCCTGGTTTAGTCCTGGTTTAGTCCTGGTTTAGTTCTGGTTTAGTCCTGGTTTAGTCCTGGTTTAGTCCTGGTTGAGTCCTGGTTGAGTCCTGGTTTAGTCCTGGTTGAGTCCTGGTTTAGTCCTGGTTAGTTCTAGTTTAGTTCTGGTTTAGTCCTGGTTGAGTCCTGGTTTAGTCCTGGTTGAGTCCTGGTTTAGTCCTGGTTTAGTTCTGGTTAGTTCTGGTTTAGTCCTGGTTTAGTCCTGGTTTAGTCCTGGTTTAGTCCTGGTTTAGTCCTGGTTCAGTCCTGGTTTCAGTTAGTCCTGGTTTAGTCCTGGTTTAGTCCTTCAGTTCTTGTTTAGTCCTGTTTAGTCCTGGTTTAGTCCTCCTGGTTTAGTCCTGGTTCAGTCCTGGTTGAGTTCTTGTTTAGTCCTGGTTGGTTTAGTGGTTTAGTCCTGGTTCAGTCCTGGTTTAGTTCTTGTTTAGTCCTGGTTTAGTCCTGGTTTAGTCCTGGTTTAGTCCTGGTTTAGTCCTGGTTGAGTTCTTGTTTAGGCCTGGTTGAGTCCTGGTTGAGTCCTGGTTTAGTCCTGGTTGAGTCCTGGTTTAGTCCTGGTTTAGTTCTAGTTTAGTTCTAGTTTAGTTCTAGTTTAGTCCTGGTTTAGTCCTGGTTCAGTCCTGGTTTAGTCCTGGTTTAGTCCTGGTTCAGTCCTGGTTCAGTTCTTGTTTAGTCCTGGTTTAGTCCTGGTTCAGTCTGGTTTAGTCCTGGTTCAGTCCTGGTTCAGTTCTTGTTTAGTCCTGGTTCAGTCCTGGTTCAGTCCTGGTTCAGTTCTTGTTTAGTCCTGGTTCAGTTCTTGTTTTAGTCCTGGTTTAGTCCTGGTTCAGTCCTGGTTCAGTCCTGGTTCAGTTCTTGTTTAGTCCTGGTTGAGTTCTTGTTTAGTCCTGGTTTAGTCCTGGTTCAGTCCTGGTTTAGTCCTGGTTCAGTCCTGGTTCAGTTCTTGTTAGTCCTGGTTTAGTCCTGGTTTAGTCCTGGTTTAGTCCTGGTTCAGTCCTGGTTCAGTCTTGTTTAGTCCTGGTTTAGTCCCTGGTTCAGTCCTGGTTTAGTCCTGGTTCAGTCCTGGTTCAGTTCTTGTTTAGTCCTGGTTTAGTCCTGGTTCAGTCCTGGTTCAGTCCTGGTTCAGTTCTTGTTTAGTCCTGGTTTAGTTCTTGTTTAGTCCTGGTTTAGTCCTGGTTCAGTCCCTGGTTTAGTCCTGGTTCAGTCCTGGTTCAGTTCTTGTTTAGTCCTGGTTTAGTCCTGGTTTAGTCCTGGTTTAGTCCTGGTTTAGTCCTGGTTCAGTCCTGGTTCAGTTCTTGTTTAGTCCTGGTTTAGTCCTGGTTCAGTCCTGGTTTAGTCCTGGTTCAGTCCTGGTTCAGTTCTTGTTTAGTCCTGGTTTAGTCCTGGTTGAGTCCTGGTTTAGTCCTGGTTTAGTTCTAGTTTAGTTCTGGTTTAGTCCTGGTTTAGTCCTGGTTTCAGTCCTGGTTTAGTCCTGGTTCAGTCCTGGTTCAGTTCTTGTTTAGTCCTGTTTTAGTCCTGGTTTAGTCCTGGTTTAGTCCTGGTTCAGTCCTGGTTCAGTTCTTGTTTAGTCCTGGTTTAGTCCTGGTTCAGTCCTGGTTTAGTCCTGGTTCAGTCCTGGTTCAGTTCTTGTTTAGTCCTGGTTGAGTTCTTGTTTAGTCCTGGTTTAGTCCTGGTTCAGTCCTGTTTTAGTCCTGGTTTCAGTCCTGGTTCAGTTCTTGTTTAGTCCTGGTTTAGTCCTGGTTTAGTCCTGGTTTAGTCCTGGTTTAGTCCTGGTTTAGTCCTGGTTCAGTCCTGGTTCAGTCTTGTTTAGTCCTGGTTTAGTCCTGGTTCAGTCCTGGTTTAGTCCTGGTTCAGTCCTGGTTCAGTTCTTGTTTAGTCCTGGTTTAGTCCTGGTTCAGTCCTGGTTCAGTCCTGGTTCAGTTCTTGTTTAGTCCTGGTTGAGTTCTTGTTTAGTCCTGGTTTAGTCCTGGTTCAGTCCTGGTTTAGTCCTGTGGTTCAGTCCTGGTTCAGTTCTTGTTTAGTCCTGGTTTAGTCCTGGTTTAGTCCTGGTTTAGTCCTGGTTCAGTCCTGGTTCAGTTCTTGTTTAGTCCTGGTTTAGTCCTGGTTCAGTCCTGGTTTTTAGTCCTGGTTCAGTCCTGGTTCAGTTCTTGTTTAGTCCTGGTTTAGTCCTGGTTCAGTCCTGGTTCAGTCCTGGTTCAGTTCTTGTTTAGTCCTGGTTGAGTCTTGTTTAGTCCTGGTTAGTCCTGGTCAGTCCTGGTTTAGTCCTGGTTTAGTCCTGGTTCAGTCCTTGTTCAGTCCTGGTTTAGTCCTGGTTTAGTCCTGGTTTAGTCCTGGTTTAGTCCTGGTTTAGTCCTGGTTCAGTCCTGGTTCAGTTCTTGTTTAGTCCTGGTTTAGTCCTGGTTCAGTCCTGGTTTAGTCCTGGTTCAGTCCTGGTTCAGTTCTTGTTTAGTCCTGGTTTAGTCCTGGTTGAGTCCTGGTTTAGTCCTGGTTTAGTTCTAGTTTAGTTCTGGTTTAGTCCTGGTTTAGTCCTGGTTTAGTCCTGGTTTAGTCCTGGTTCAGTTCTTGTTTAGTCCTGGTTTAGTCCTGGTTTAGTCCTGGTTTAGTCCTGGTTCAGTCCTGGTTCAGTTCTTGTTTAGTCCTGGTTTAGTCCTGGTTCAGTCCTGGTTTAGTCCTGGTTCAGTCCTGGTTCAGTTCTTGTTTAGTCCTGGTTTAGTCCCTGGTTCAGTCCTGGTTCAGTCCTGGTTCAGTTCTTGTTTAGTCCCTGGTTGAGTTCTTGTTTAGTCCTGGTTTAGTCCTGGTTCAGTCCTGGTTTAGTCCTGGTTTCAGTCCTGGTTCAGTTCTTGTTTAGTCCTGGTTTAGTCCTGGTTTAGTCCTGGTTTAGTCCTGTTCAGTCCCTGGTTCAGTTCTTGTTTAGTCCTGGTTTAGTCCTGGTTCAGTCCTGGTTTAGTCCTGGTTCAGTCCTGGTTCAGTTCTTGTTTAGTCCTGGTTGAGTTCTTGTTTAGTCCTGGTTTAGTCCTGGTTCAGTCCTGGTTTAGTCCTGGTTCAGTCCTGGTTCAGTTAGTCCTTGTTTAGTCCTGGTTTAGTCCTGGTTTAGTCCTGGTTTAGTCCTGGTTTAGTCCTGGTTTAGTCCTGGTTCAGTCCTGGTTCAGTTCTTGTTTAGTCCCTGGTTTAGTCCTGGTTCAGTCCTGGTTTAGTCCTGGTTCAGTCCTGGTTCAGTTCTTGTTTAGTCCTGGTTTAGTCCTGGTTCAGTCCTGGTTCAGTCCTGGTTCAGTTCTTGTTTAGTCCTGGTTGAGTTCTTGTTTAGTCCTGGTTTAGTCCTGGTTCAGTCCTGGTTTAGTCCTGGTTCAGTCCTGGTTCAGTTCTTGTTTAGTCCTGGTTTAGTCCTGGTTTAGTCCTGGTTTAGTCCTGGTTTAGTCCTGGTTTAGTCCTGGTTCAGTCCTGGTTCAGTTCTTGTTTAGTCCTGGTTTAGTCCTGGTTCAGTCCTGGTTTAGTCCTGGTTCAGTCCTGGTTCAGTTCTTGTTTAGTCCTGGTTTAGTCCTGGTTGAGTCCTGGTTTAGTCCTGGTTTAGTTCTAGTTTAGTTCTGGTTTAGTCCTGGTTTAGTCCTGGTTTAGTCCTGGTTTAGTCCTGGTTCAGTTCTTGTTTAGTCCTGGTTTAGTCCTGGTTTAGTCCTGGTTTAGTCCTGGTTCAGTCCTGGTTCAGTTCTTGTTTAGTCCTGGTTTAGTCCTGGTTCAGTCCTGGTTCAGTCCTGGTTCAGTTCTTGTTTAGTCCTGGTTTAGTCCTGGTTCAGTCCTGGTTCAGTCCTGGTTCAGTTCTTGTTTAGTCCTGGTTGAGTTCTTGTTTAGTCCTGGTTTAGTCCTGGTTCAGTCCTGGTTTAGTCCTGGTTCAGTCCTGGTTCAGTTCTTGTTTAGTCCTGGTTTAGTCCTGGTTTAGTCCTGGTTTAGTCCTGGTTCAGTCCTGGTTCAGTTCTTGTTTAGTCCTGGTTTAGTCCTGGTTCAGTCCTGGTTTAGTCCTGGTTCAGTCCTGGTTCAGTTCTTGTTTAGTCCTGGTTGAGTTCTTGTTTAGTCCTGGTTTAGTCCTGGTTCAGTCCTGGTTTAGTCCTGGTTCAGTCCTGGTTCAGTTCTTGTTTAGTCCTGGTTTAGTCCTGGTTTAGTCCTGGTTTAGTCCTGGTTTAGTCCTGGTTTAGTCCTGGTTCAGTCCTGGTTCAGTTCTTGTTTAGTCCTGGTTTAGTCCTGGTTCAGTCCTGGTTTAGTCCTGGTTCAGTCCTGGTTCAGTTCTTGTTTAGTCCTGGTTTAGTCCTGGTTCAGTCCTGGTTCAGTCCTGGTTCAGTTCTTGTTTAGTCCTGGTTGAGTTCTTGTTTAGTCCTGGTGTAATACTGACATGTCCTGATGTGACAAGTTGAAATGGTTGTTTCGTTGTTGTTTATAAGTCGTCTTCATTTCTCTGTAAAACCTGGAAGAAGAAGCAGATGAGTTTATTTAAATGACTTTATTTAAATGACTTTATTTAAATGAGTTTATTTAAATGAGTTTATTTAAATGAGTCCATTTGTGTTTGGCAGCTGGCCCATTGTTTTTTTTATTATATTTTATTAGTAGTATCTTCTAAACCCATTAAAGGGCTGAGAATATTTGCATGCAAGACACAATAATAAAATAAATTCATTCAATTTTTCATGAAAACTAAAATAGAATAAGACACTGATCCACATGTGTTTTGTAGCTGTAACGACAGAACAACTTCAGCTCAAACATTGAGACTTTCTGTCTTATTACATCAGATTATATGTCGAACCACGATATCGACTGAAGCGACATTTGGAAGCCATCGATCCAAGACTGAAAATTCAGAAAACTGAAACTGAAAAAAAACCCTGAAAAAAAGATGCTCACAACAGCAAGAGCCGCATGTACATATGATAGTATATATAATATAATATAATAGTATATATATATATATAATATATAAATATATAGTATATATAATATAATATAATATAATAGTATATATAATATAATAGTATATATAATATAATAGTATATATAACAGTAAAACATATAAGGAAAGGGACGTCTGCCAGAGAAATTTAAACAAATCTGATGCATTTTAATGTTTTTCAGTCGACTAAAGTGGGCTCACATTTATCAATTCTTTGTCATAAAATGTAGAATTGGACCGAGTATCCAAACGATGTACTTAAACGAGAGTACAGTTACTTCATCATATCACTCAAGAAGTACAAAGTAGTGATCCAAGTTAAGAGCTGCATAAGAGAAACAGCCTGAACATAACTTCAGATTTATAAATCATCAGATTTATAAATATCACATTTATAAATATCACATTTATAATAATCAGATTTATAATAATCACATTTATAATGATCAGATCATTTGGACTGAACATTAAATAAGAGGATTTTAAGATCACATTATTTTTCTGTTTATTGTCAGACTTTGGATGCTGTGATTTCACATAAATGCAAATATTAATGATGCACAGATACAGATACAAGTATCAGGTGCCAGTACTCGTACTCATCAATGGCTGTCGATACCAAGAGCCGATACCACTGTAACTGTTCTGCCTCGTTTGACTCTCACAGCTCGTCTCTGCACAGACTGAGCTCTGAACATAAAGCTGCACATTCTCTGTGACTAACACGTGAAATATACAAATATTTAGGGCTCTAAAGGTTTTTTTAGTTCACAGAGGACGTCAGCACAGCGCCTGTGTTTATAATAGTATCGTGCTAATGCTGCAAAGTGGTGCTGGTGACTATTTAACATATATAACACTGGTCACTAAATAGTCCATGTTGCACTGTTGTTTTGATGCTGCTGTTGTATATATGTTCTACCTCCTGTATGCCCTTATTTGTATCTGTATTTGTATTTATTCAGTGTTTTGTTTTGTTTTTTCTATGTGCACTTTATCACCGAAGTAAGTTCCTAGTCTGTGAGCTCTGCTCACTGACAGTGGCAATAAAACTTCTTCTGATTCTGATTCACTTGTGCTGCAGTGTAACTTATATTTGACAAATACATTTAGAGACTGAACAGAGTGGAGTTCAGAGCTTTTAAAAGACGTATATTATGAACATATGTGTGAAACTTCACTGTTCACTCACAAGCTAACAGTGGCTCATTAGCAGTTAGCTTGTTAGCAGTTATCGTGTTAGCTCGTTAGCAGTTAGCTCAGAAGAGCACAGTCTGCAAAGAGGAAGTGGTAAATATTAAAGCCAGGTGCTTATCTAAATAAATTATATTTGAATTATACCAAACTACAGAGAATGGCCATATTATAAAAATTCTATGAAATGAATTAGATTCACTAGTATAATCAAACACCAGTAAAAAATAATATCTGGTATTGTATTTTTACTCAGTATCGGTGAGTACTCAAAATGAAGTACTCGTACTCATTTTTGCAGTGGTATCGGTTCATCCCTGTATGAACATTCAGGAGTCGGTCACATGTCGATCTTTTGTTCAGCAGATGTGACACAGTTTGTGTCATAATCAACGTCGTTACAGGACGCAGGAGCAGAGACTTTAACCACAACCAAAAACAGACTAATAAACACACTCACCTGCTGTCCTCTGTCCCTCTGTCCTCTGAGGCGTGTCCTCTGTCCTCTGAGGCGTGTCCTTTGTCCTCTCAGGTGTGTCCTCTGTCCTCTGTCCCTCTGAGGTGTGTCCTCTGTCCTCTGAGGTGTGTCCTCTGTCCCTCTGTCCTCTGTCCCTCTGACCTCTGTCCCTCTGAGGTGTGTCCTCTGTCCCTCTGTCCTCTGTCCCTCTGAGGTGTGTCCTCTGTCCCTCTGTCCTCTCAGGTGTGTCCTGTCTGTCTTCTGTCCCTCTGAGGTGTGTCCTCTGTCCCTCTGTCCTCTGAGGTGTGTCCTCTGTCCCTCTGAGGTGTGTCCTGTCTGTCTTCTGTCCCTCTGAGGTGTGTCCTCTGTCCCTCCGTCCTCTCAGGTGTGTCCTGTCTGTCTTCTGTCCCTCTGAGGTGTGTCTTGTCAGTAGAATTATACATGTCCACTGATATAAAATGGGAAATATTTCAAGTCTTCTCTGAAAAGTCTCTTTCCCCAAATCGATCTTCCTCTGGGCTCTTCATCTTTTGTCCCGTCCTTTAGATAAACTTAACTAAAGTCTTGAGTGCACCTGAGGGAGGGTCCTTCACACCTGTAAACACAGAGCTGTCCACACCTCGGCCCGACTCAAGAACAAATGTCGGCAGCACATATTTAGCTACTGGAAATAAAAGTTAATTGTTTAAGAATTACATTTAGACTAGTATAAACACCCGAGCGACATTTAGTTTTCAGAACAACTTTTCAAACATTATTTTCAATATAAATGTATGGGCTCTTGGGGGCCCTCTGGTGGCCTCGGGGCCCTAAGCAGCTGCTTAGTCTGTTAATAGACTGGACCGGCCCTGCACAGACTGTAGTAGAATGACGTGGACTAAGTGAGTGTGAGGTCACCCACAGCGTTCAGCTCCAGTCAAATGAAGCTCATCGAGGCCAGAGCAGGTAGAACGGCCAATTTGAAGCTGACAAACCAAGCGCGAGTATCATAGCAACCAAAGAGCCAATCTGGAGTGAAGCTGTTGAAGGTAACGCCCCTTCCATCCGCACCGCTGGTTTAGCTGGGAGCGGCGCTTAGCAACGCTGTCAATCAAACCTGCTGCTAACGCTAGCGAGACCGCCCTTGGGGAAAGAAGTGCCTGATTTGTCTGTTATTAATGTTCTTATCTTGATTTACAGACACAACAGTGAAATAAAATTAATAAATACTGCGACATCTGACGTTTGAGAGACTTCATTTTATTTGATGTGGCAGCAGAACATTACATTATACAAGTTACACGTGTTTTATTGCACCTCGGGGTTTACAGCCACAAACCTCCTATAAATTACGTATAAATAAAATATACATGTCATTTGTTTTTTCTGCCTCTACAAAACTTCTTAAAAAAAAAAAGCACAGCAGCATCTGGCGCCCCTCTTCACCCGGCCGTCATATCTGTGCCACTGAAGCACTCGGCTTCAGACAAATATTCACTGGTGGATTTTAGTTGTGAAATAAAAATTCATTTACAAATCTAGAGCAAATCTATCCATTTATAGTAAAGTTATAAGAAAGGACTGTTAAAAGTTCTATATTACACAAAACTAATCCTTTTACTGTCTCAAAAACAGACCTGGAGTTGAGTTGTTTCATTCTAACACTTTATTATTAGTCTGTCCACTTTTCCCAAGGTCAAAACGCTCCGTTTCACCTTGTGATGTCATGAAGTGGTAGTTTTCACATTAGCAACTATGTTTTACCTTTATATCAGTCCTCGTTTCTGTGTAGACTCTGCTCATCTGACGGGGCGACAGGTGTGAAAGAGGAGAAGCACTTGGTCTGAAAGGTTAAGAAATTGCTGTACAGTTCTTTCAAACTGGAAACACTCTGTTCCACCTTGTGATGTCATCAAGTGGTAATACAGGAAGTGCTCTGCGTGTTTTTAAACTCCACACACCTTCACTAGAATCATTTGGATCATTTCAGCTCTGCAATTGCTAATTTCTACTGATTTAAAGGTCTGAAAGGTTAAAAAAAAACTCCCGCACAGTCTCACTCTTGATTCACTTTTTTTTTTGTCACGTTTTTTTTTTTTTAACCTTTCAGACCTTTAAATCAGTAGAAATTGGCAATTCCAGGAGCTGAAATGATCCAAATGATTCTAGTGAAGGTGTGTGGAGTTTAAAAACACGCAGAGCACTTCCTGTATTACCACTTGATGACATCACAAAGGTGGAACAGAGTGTTTCCAGTTTGAGAGAAGAACTCAGCTTAAATCTGCAGGTTTGTTTGTGTGTTAAACATGTGAGAATGACAAAACACAACTCCATCTTTTTGTTTTTTGAGGAGGAAACGACATTAGAACATAAATCAGAAAGTACGATGACATTTAACCTCTGCCCCGACCCCACAGCACAGCCACGCTCTTATTACGCTCGCATTTTAAAATCTAATCAGCGAGCAACACCCAGCTCCGCCCAAACTCAGCGTATTAAAATTCAAAAACAACATCCTCGCTTTATAACCCGCGGCTTAAACATCGCTCCGTAAACGTTTACAGGACGAGCTGCGGCGGCGTCTCTCTGCCCTTCACTCGGCCTTTCGCATCAGTATTCCACACGCCGGGTCTGGGCTCACCGTGTGGAGCTTTGACACCAGCCGAGAGCCAGAAGAGCTTCATGATCATAATTAATCTGAAGTCTGATTTGCATGTGTGGACGTGAAACAGCTGTACTTAGATGAGACACGAGGAGCGGCGTACAGAGGCTAGAACACGTGTTTTGTGATTAATTTTGTATGACTCCTTTGATCACACAATGTAAGCGAGTATAGAGGATTTGTATCGTTATGTTTGTGTTTACGCAGCTAATAATCGACGTCTTGCATTTGACGTCTTAATATTAGTCAGAGAACATTTTAAAAAGGCTCCAAGAAGTTTTCCAATTCAAAAATCCTTTGTACTGCAAGAAAAAAACAGTTTATTAAGGCACCTAGACCTGTCACGATAACACTTTTTGAAGCCTGATGTATCGCTACAGAGAAATACAGCGATAAACGATCAAATTAAAACTAATTTATGTCCCTAATTAAGATTTAAATAGCGCAAGATAATCCCAGTAAACAATTTTTAAGCAGATGTTTCATTAAAAGCCATGAGCTGCATCACTGGTTTAGAAAAGAGCAGGCCCTTAGCAACGCTGTCAATCAAGCCTGTTGCTAACGATACCCGGAGCGACATCGGCGAAAGAAGGCGCCTGATTTGTCTGTTATTAATGTTCATATCTTAAATTACGGACAAAATAGTGGAATAAAAATGCCAAAATCATGTAGAGCGGGTTAATAAGAACATTTAAGACCAAAATGACGAGTCTGACACAGCAGTTAGCTTGATCAATCGCTACAGAGAAATTCCGCGATAAACGATAGTATTGAAACTAGTTTGTGTCACTAATTAAGATTGAAGTAACGCAAGATAATCCCGATAACAATTTTAAACAGACTAGTTTCATTAAAAAGCATGAGCTGCAACAAATAAACAGCAGAAAGTAGCAATAATTAGCCATAAAAGAGACTTATTCACCTCTCCACGGCTCAAATCTCATCATATTACGACAAAAATACCCCAAATCTGCCACTTTTGCAAGGAAAAAGTCCTCACTGTAAATACTGAAGCCTAAAGTATATGTTTCAGCTTTCATTTACTGAATGATGAGTCGATTTAGTGATTATAGTGACAGGCCTAGACCACAGTGAAATCAGTCAGCTTTCATTTGTAAATATTTTAGCTTTAATTCATGGGTAATTACTTAATGAAAAAACGAAGTGTATGTTCAATATTCAACTAATGCAACTCAATACTTGGGTTTTCTAGACCACAGACTGTATAAAGAAGTGGACTAAGTGAGTTTGACGTCACAGAGTTCGGCTCCAGTCGAGGCAAGAGCAGTTACAGCAGCAAATTTGAAGCTGGTTTCCATATTAGGAAATCCGACCGCGAGTATCATAGCAACCAAAGGGCCAATCAGGAGCGAGGCTGTTGAAGGTAACGCCCCTTCCCGCCCTCATCACTGGTTTAGCAAGGAGCGGGCACTTAGCAACACTGTCAATCAAACCTGTTGCTAACGCTAGCGAAAAGGCGCCTGATTCGTCTGTTATTAATGTTCATATTTTGATTTATGGACAAAATAGTGAAATAAAAACCCCAGGATCATGTGGAGCGAGTTAATACGAACATTTAAGACGAAAACGACGAGTGGCAGCAGCAGTTACAGATACAGGAGACGCAGTTTTTCAACAGAAGTGAATTGGAGCCAGAGTCAATGGAGCCAGAAGTGCGTCTGTGATCACTTCCTGTTTGGAGCGCGGCGGCTAGCAGGTTAGCTATGTTGATTTATGTCTACAGTCTATGGTTTAAACTGCGTATGGACTGATATAAATACTTTCATGTTATGTAACTGTCCATTTTCTTTGAGGTTCTATAGATGTAGGTAGATGCTTGGAAATATAAAACAGACTTCAACCCAAGTGTTATCCTCATTAATCTATATTTACAGCTAATATCTCTTTATAAATAGACTTTGTATGTACACATCTCTCCAAAAAGTCAGTGTCATTCTGTTAAAATATAGTGCGGTTAGTAAAAACGATACAAAAATACATATGTGCATTTTCCACCGCAGCAGCGTGAGCCTCCTCCCCGAGCTGTCACAAACGCTGTGGTTCAATCCCTCTGTCTCTGTACAAAACCATGTGTCTCCTGAAGGTCAGCGAGAGTCCCATGGTGACAGCAGCACAAACGCCATGGCAACCAAGGTCAAAGGTAAGTGTCGGGCGGCGAGCGGATGGGCGCCCCCTCGGACAGCCACCTGACGCAGACGGAGACGGGACAATAGAGTAAGAAGAAGAGAAAAGTGTGTGTGTGTGTGTGTGTGTGTGTGTGTGTGTGTGTGTGTGTGTGTGTGTGTGTGTGTGTGTGTGTGTGTGGGGCGTGTATACCTGCGGAGGGGGAGGCTGATGAGGGGGGAAGACGCCGCGAGGGGGAGGGGCCACGTGCTCCGTCCTGGGGCTGAGGCCGCTGGAGGACTCACCTGGAAATACAAGAAAAACACAAGACTGTATAAAGAAGTGGACTGAGAGAGTGTGATGACTCCCACATCGTTCAGCTCCAGTCAAATGAAGCTCATCGAGGCTGGAGCAGTTATAGCTGTGAATTTGGAGTTGAGTTTCATATTTGGAATTCCGACCACAAGTATCATAGCAACCAAAGAGCCAATCAGGAGCGAGGCTGTTAAAGGTAACGCCCCTTCTTGCCCTCAAAGCTGGTTTAGCAGGGAGCGGGCGCTTAGCAACACTGTCAATCAAACCTGTTGCTAATGTTAGGAGGAGCGACCTTGGGAACAAAAGTCATGTTCATATCTTGATTTACGGACACAATAATGAAATAAAAACCCCAGGATCATGTAGAAGGTTAATACGAACATTTTAACCCTATAGCGTCGGATGCTATTGTCGCTGATAGACTCGTGGTTGTGGACTTTCCATCACCGTAACTCCGCAACCAATTGTGCTTCATGTAAAGTCAAACAGCATCTCAAAGCAGAGACATGTGGCTTTTTAACTATGTCACTGTCATTACGGTAATGTGCTTATGTCGCCCTCGAAGACGACCAATCAGAGCGCAGGAGCCGCCGGGATTCTCCCAGTCAAAGGAAAAATAAGGATGGATGTGTAAAATAGTAGATGTGTGAAAAAAGGTACAAGTACATGGTCATACTTCATTTAACACTTAATATTAATCCTAAAAGGCGTCTGTTGAATATTTACTTAGATTTGCCTAAAAATATGTTTTCTGGAAACCAAACGTTGTATAGCGACATCGTGGAAATCAGATATTCCTTGTTCTGCTTCTCAGTGGTTAAAAGGAACAACTTTATATGTGGTATTGGAAAAGACGAGCTATTCTACAAAAAAAACAAAACAAAAAACAACTTGATAAGTTTTGGGAAATATGGACAATATTCTACAATTTTCAGCATATCTGTTGATCCTGGGTAAATGATACTGCTTAATTATTTTGTATTATTTATTTATATTTACCGTATTTTCTGGAATATAAGTCGCACCAGCCAAAATACGCATAATAATGAAGAAAAAACACGCATATAAGTTGCACTTTTTTTCATAGTTTGGCCAGTGGTGCGACTTATACTCAGATGCAACTTATAGTCCAGAAAATATGGTAATTATTTTTTGGTCTGGCCTCCTCTTTCTCATTGTCCTTTTTTTTAATAAATATATTTTTTGCTATTATCATTATTTTAACTACTAATACAACTTTTTTTTGTTGTTTCATACCACATTTATTATCATTATTATGTCTATGTGCCTTGTTTATTCATTGTTTATGTTAAATGGAAATGAAAAATCTTAATAAACCCAAAAAAAACCCAAAAAACAATGTGTGAATGAGGGAGTGGTTCCATTGACTGACTTAAAAGTGGAAAACCGCTGTATAAAAATGTGACGGTTGACTATTTGCCATTTATCGTTGCATAACCCACAGTAAAACAAACATGGACAGATTCACTATGTAACATTTAAAGCGTTTCCCAGCCTCCTGAGCTCACACGGAAGACTTAGATGAGGAGTTATTTGCAGAGCGGACAAACAGAGTCATTCCCCAATCAATATATTTATTAGGTGAGTCCAGGCTCGGTAAATGAGCCCGATCAGGAAGAACATGCAGTGTAACACGGGCTGGATTAAATATGACACTTTCTTCTTACTAAATGAAGAGAAAGAATATAAAGACATCGCTGTTACATTGCTTACTTCAGTTTTACTCAGAAAAACGTGAATGCTTCAAGGTCAAACAGAGGAGGATGTTGTGCAGAAAGTCAGGTGCTGTTCAAGGACAGAGCTTTAAAATATAAGAGACAAACCAACACGCCTCAGCCTTACATAAGACGCCATTTGTGTTTTATAAGACAGTGATTTGGACGTCTTCTCTTTGTTTTAGCCACATGTTTCTTTCATATTTCTGTGTATAGTTGTCCCTCACTATATCGCGGTTCACCTTTCTTGGTCTCGCTGCTTCGTGGACTTTTTTTTTTGAGCAATTTTGCATGCTTTTTACAGCGTATGAGTGTGCATTGTGTTCTGCGTCCTGATTGGCTGTGGGACTGTAGACCATTGTGTTCTGCGTCCTGATTGGCTGAGGGACTGTAGACCATTGTGTTCTGCGTCCTGATTGGCTGAGGGACTGTAGACCATTGTCCATCAGTCTCCTCCGTGTCTCCTGTACAGTACAGAATGTGTCAGACAAATTTACATAAATGTTGGATCGCAGTGTGACTCTGAAGTGCTGTATGTTTGCAAGTTTTCTCCCCGACAAAACCCACAATGTTGATGAAACGTTCTGCACCGACAAAGAACTTTGAGAGTGTTTAAATGAGAGAAATGTGAGAAAATGTTAATGCCTGTGTGAGAAAAGTGTATAAAGTGTGTGGTGAGGGGTTTTACAGCCAAGAAACATAGAATAATTGCAAAAATGAAGCTGATACTTCGCGTATTTGCCTATTGTAATTTTTAGAACATAACCCCCACTATAAATGAACAAATTTACATTATTATAACACATTCTACACACAAAACACTTCCCTGCCAACCAGCCAACAGTTCTTATCTCACTTAAATCCTCAAATCCCCTCAGACATAAATCTGTCTGTAACTTGAGCACTCGTGGAAGTCGTTTTTAGCTTTTTCGACATTATTTACTGCTGTTATGTTGTTCGGATATGAAAGATTTATACATGCGACCCCACCCGTGCACAGCTTTGCACCAAACAAAAACATGTATGAATATGAAACAGCAGCTGGCGAGGACGGGCGGGGCATCTGGGCTTTAAAGATAGCACCATCTCCACATCTGTGAACTGGCACGGCTCCAGTCGGCTCCTGGGACGTCCAGGTGAATGAATGGATTAGTGTACGACCAGCCGTGTTTGGAAGTAACTGAATAGATTTCCTGAAAATACATGTTCTCATTTTGAGTAATTGTATTCTGAAACAGTTACTTTTTCATTTGGTGGTATTCAGATTACAGTTACTTTTCTAAAATCAAAGGAGTATTTGGAGGTATTTGATCGCGATTTGTGCACAACTGTTAGCGTCACTACTTCCTGTTGGCGTAGTGTTTGGCAGAGTTACGCCAAAATGAGTAAATATTTAAAGATGAGGCAGTGGACAGGGAGCTGCAGGTGGGGTAGGGATCAGAGGTCAGAGGTCAGAGGTCAGGGGGTTAGGGTCAGGCAGTGGACAGGGAGCTGCAGGTGGATGTCACCGTCACATGTTAAAACACTAATGCTAAATTTGAGGAGTACCATATTTTCTGGACTAGAAGTGGCACTTTTTTCATAGTTTGTCCGTCAGTGCGACTTATACTCAGATACTCAGATTGTCACACTGAGAACCACACGAGGGCGCTCTAGATCTTGCACCATTTACTTCCAGAGCAGCGCATCATCTTCCTCTGGAGTTGTTCAGAAGCGACATGAGGATGAAGAATTCAGTGGATTTAGAGATTTGGAGTGAGATCCAGAGTAAACTTGTTTTTTCTGCTTTAGTTTGTGATTAACTGTTAATATCTCACATTAACAAACCAGACACATGTTCAGTTCTGTCTGTGCTTCATGGAGCTGAATAACTATAAATGTGTCATGTTAGTGTGTTGTACTGATATTCAGCCTGTTCTTCCACATTTTATTCTTATTATTATAACTTGACTTTAAAGATAAAATGTCTGTTCTTGGTCTTGGAGTTTGTAAAATAAATTTCCCCCAAAAATGCGACTTATATGTTTTTTCTTCATTGTTTTGCATTTTTTCGCTGGTGCGACTTATACTCCAGAGCAACTTATAGAGTGGAAAATATGGTAATAAATATTAAAACAGCACCACAAACTGAAGTATTCTAGTAGTATCGGGTAGTCTTTATTTGAATTAGTTTGCATTTGAATACTTTACTTATTTTATATCTTAATAAACGTTTGCATAATCTTTGAGGCACAGCGAGCTAGCTAGCACACCGCTGTGCACACAGCTTATTTTAGCTTTGAACTGCAAGTTATTAGTGAGAAAAAAACACGGCTCTTGCAATGTGTCCGTGTGCAATTTTACTTTAAAATAAAATAAATGGAACAAACAGTGTGACAAAAATCAAGCTGAGTGGGAATCTCACTATAATAAACACATTTTTATACAGCGCTTTTCCACCTTCAAGTCAGTCAAAGAGCTTTACATAAAGGAACCTCTCACACGTTCATACACCAGTGTACACAGACAGTGAGGGCAAAGTGTGTTAAGTGTCTTGCCCAAGGACACAACAACAGTATTGATCTGTGAGACCTGGAATTGCACCGTCAACCTGTGAATCAGCGGATATGACTGGATCAGTGGAAAAACGCTCGACCAACTCAGCCACCACATCACGAAATACATTTTAAAGCACGTCGTCAGTAACTAAATGCATTTTCTGTTCCTCCCAGCACTAACCACCAGGGTGCGAGCTAACACACAAACCAACACACGCACACACCTGGACAGGCAGAAATCTGATTCTGCCGCCCACGACACGTATAATAGACACTATCCCTGAGCACAATAGACAAAGGGAGTCTTTCAGCAGCTGGAAAATGAGGTGAGTTTGGGCCCGTGATTCAGACAGAGTGAACGAAACAGAGAGAAAGAAACACTGCGCTACTGTCAGCAGGGGCGGTGTGGGGTAGTTTTAGTTAGAGGAGCTCTGGGGGGGGCCAAGTTAAGTTCTTCAGTGGGGGTGCAGACTTAACATGTTAATTTAGAGCCTTTGATGGATGCAAGTGCAACCTTCCACCTCCTACCATGTTCGAGTCGCTGTTTTAAACTATTTTAAATGTACTTAGCCCCCGTAGTGACGTATAAAACCTAATATGGAGTCGTTTTTGGTTTTTTATGTCTTATTTTGAAGGCTCTGCACTTGCTTTTGCACACTTTTGTTGACTTTTGTTTGCTGTGAAAATGGGCAAAATCTTTGGGGGAGCTATAGGGAGCACTGGTCATTCTAGGGGAGGCTAAAGCCCCCTCAGGCCCCCGTCCTGGCACCGCCCCTGACTGTCCTGTCACGATAACACATTCTGAAGCCTGATATACTGCGATAAACGATAATATTGAAGCTACATTACGCCACTAATACAATTAAATAAAACAGGTTAATCCCAATAAAAGCATTTTTAAATAGACAGGATAATTAAAAAACACACAGCCAAATGAAGAAATAATTAGCGACAGAACTGACCATAGACTGTATATATAAATGGACATAACTAACCTAGCTTTGCCTAGCCACTGCATTCGCTCAATTGACTCTGGTTCTAATTCACTTTCTGTGTAAAAACTGTGCCCCCTCTTTGTAACTGCTGCTGTCAGACTCGTCATTTTGGTTTTAAAATGTTCGTATTAACCGTCTACATGATCCTGGGCTTTTTACTTTGCTATTTTGTCCGTAAATCAAGATATGAACATTAGTAACAGACCAATCACACGCCTTTTTTTTCTCAAGGTCGCTCCGGCTAGCGTTAGCAACAGGTTTGATTGACAGCGTTGCTAAGTGGTCGCTCCCTGCTAAACCAGTGGTGCGGGCGGGAAGAGGCGTTACCTTCAACAGCCTCGCTCCTGATTGGCTCTTTGGTTGCTATGATACTCAGTCAGAATTCCAAATATGGAAGTTGGCTCTAGATTAGCCGCTATACCTGCTCTAGCCTCGATTAGCTTCATTTGACTGGAGCCGAACGCTGTGGGTGACGTCACACTCACTTAGTCCACGTCTTGGTACAGTACAGTCTATGGACCTGACTTATTTAACCCTCTACAGCTCAAATTTTAGCACATTACAACAAAAATAACAAAAATCGCTGAAATTTTGCAATGAAAAATTCCCTATGATAAATACAAACCCTTTAAATTATGGTAATATTGAGGTTCATGTTTATTTATATATGAGTACTTTACAGACACTCGGATATTCTCATGTCTTCAGGAGAATGTCTTTTTGGTTTGTGACGCCTCAAACTCCAAACAGAAAAGTGTGTTCTTTGTTGACAGCTTTGAAACAGTGATGAATGTGTGTGTTTGTTTTGTGTCGTGCGGCGGACTGGACGGGAGACTGGTGCTGAAGCTGTTCCCAATTTGAATGAAGAATGGATGTAATTTGAAAATCGAAAAACATAACCTTGGAAATGTAAAATCTATTGGTTGGAAACAAAACTAGTTATTTCTGCACTGAACTCGCGTAAATTGAAAATGCTGCAGGAAACTCCATTTGAGGAATGAACCATTTTAGAGATGCACAGGACATTATGGTAAAGATGCACTGTGGAACTTTTCTGGGAGAGGGTTGGACAAGTGTCTTCTAGAAGGTGTGATCGGGTTTGAGGCAGTAATGAAAGAAGTACAGAAGTAAGAAGTAAAAGTACAACATGAAAAAATCTACTTAAGTAAAAATATTTAAGTACCTGTTTAAAAATGTGCTTTAAGAGTAAAAAGTAAAAGTATTTCCCTCTTATATTTAAAGTGTAAATGTGATATTGATTTAAAAATGAGACATATTTTGTTCAACAGTAACAATATGAATCAATACAAATCTTAATTTTTATTATGAATTTTGTGCATTTGTTTTTGTTTGAAGCTTGAACTTGAAAACTTTAGTCAGGATGTTTCCATGAACATGTAAAAATAACCCCTCAAATCATAATCAGATACCTCAAAATTCTACTAAAGTACAGCACTTTACTACTTGTACTTCGTTATCTTCCAGCACTGGTTAGGGTTAACGGTGAGAATAAATGAAAAACATGCATTCTTACTGTGAACAGGGTCACCTCTCCACAGATCTGGCCGGTCACTTGCTTGTCTCCATGGAGATCGATGTGTTTAATGGTGTTCTGTGTAACATTTCCATGGAAACAAGCAGGTGCTGGACCTTCTAACAGAAAAGTACAACCATTAATTCACAGTAGTTTTTGAAGTTTTGGGGTCGATATGACATTAAAACATGTGCACTTCTGATACTCTCCAGTGACGTCACGCCAAGGGTGTTCTACATGTATGTCTGTGGTGGAAAGTTCAACAGTTACCACGGTGACATGATGCACACATTAGCAAACACTGCCCAAAAAAGTCTGAAAACTGAAGAAAAAACACACAATGGATTAAAACAGCACATTTTCAGGAGCCTGTGATGGGGTCCTTCAGGGATCTTTTTCCTTTGTTACTTAGTTTTTTGGGGGACGGGGTTTGATGAGGGATTTTTTCTTCACCAGCTTTAAAAACTTAAGAAGAACTAGATGTTACGGCTGTAAAACAGTTTTGAACCCTTATCTCTGTCCTCCTGTGTCCTTCTTAAATATTTTTTGATCCTTTCTTGGGTTGTAACAATGACATCAGCTAGAAAGACACACACAGTAAAATATATATTACAGGTGATGCTAATGAAAACAGTTCCTTATCCTCCAGACTTTCTTTTTCTCTTAATTAGCAGTCCGGCTGTGCGTCTGTGAGAGGCAGTGCACCTGTGTTGTCCTAAAACCAAAACGCCGCAGGGACAGTAGCCCCTCCCACCTGCCCCGAGGCGTGCGTCTCCAAGCAACAGCCCAGAACATGTCACATATGGCAGATAGTTTGGAAATATGTGCAGACACACCTCCATGTGCGTGTGAGTGATGAGCGGTGTCAGTGGTGCTGCTCATGGGGGGCCTTAACCTTTCTGTGGAGAGGGATGAGAGGCCTGGTGCGTTAATAAGAATACAGGAGTGACATTTGAAGGATCCTGCCTCTGGATAGCATCTCTAGATTGGTGCTCCGGGCGCTTCGACCAAATCCATCCACCTTAGCCCTGCATGCTAACATATGACACGCTAACAGCTCCGTTTATGCCAAGCCTGCCTCCCCAGTGGAGCTAAACTGACAGAGGGGTGTGGAGCGGAAAACAGACAAGCCAGACATGCATCACCCACTTTCCAAAATATAAATGTGGACGCTTCCCTGTCCGATAGCAATATGAATGTTCTGCTCAAATAATAAGGAAAAATGAAATGTAACCCGATGGAAATGTTCACCCATGGGTGACACTGAGCGCCCTGAGCAGGTGGGCCGCGGCTATAAATCAGAGCCGGGGAGCGTCTCGAGAAACAGAGAAGCTGCCAAGTCTGCCACATCTGTTTCACTCGCGCCAACAGGAGCACGGAGGACTCATCGCACTGCTGGGGATGCTAAATATGTTAGCTTAAACAATACACAAATAGCTTGAGAAAAGTAATGCATGTTGTATTTCTGTTGATACTTTCCAGTGACTTCGCGCTGGGGGTGTGCTGCATGTGTTTCTATGGCGGAATGTTCAGCGGTTGCCACGGAGATACAATGCAAACATTAGCGTGCACAGCCATAAAAGAGTTAAGATCTGAAAACTGATTTAAAAATGATCAATACCAGCGTTCACGGCCCTGATTTTCGATAAAAAGGTGAGAGCGGCTAACTCAAAAACTGTTTGCTAACGCTAGCTAGCTTGTGACCATAGCGTTATTTGAGAGGGACTTGTTTAACAGCATGAATCAGCTCACCTGTTCTAGCTCCAGCCAAGTCCAAGCCAGTTCTTTATGGTCAGACTGTGTTAAAACAAAGCTCGGATTAAAGTCTAACAAAACCGCAGACAGAGCAGTGCCCCAAGATAGCATCACAGATAGTATCAATACCACGAGCAACATAAATAGCTTGTCAGTAAAATGTAGCGGTGTTAGCGTAGCGTTTATGATCTGTGCACCACTCCCTCTTGTATTTGAGACATGACTTTGACATTTTAAAGTTGAGACAATGGCTCAGTGGGTAAAGTTTTCGCCCACAAACCAAACAGTTGTCAGTTTCATCCCAGCTCCAACTTGTGGATTTTGTTGTTGTGTCGTTGGGCAAAACTTCCCTGACGCTGCCAAGAGTATGAATGAAAGAACTGACTGTATCACATAACGCAATTTCCAAAGACGATGCTTTATATAAACCATCGGTCAGGATCTTACTTTGGGCTGTGTTCAAACTCGACAAACAAAATTTAATTGATTTAACTTGGACTAAAACTAAAACTGAGGCTGTGTCCTAACCCCTCATTCACTACAAAGTCCTGTGATCTTTATCGGATTCTACAGAGACTCAGAGCGATTCAGGCATTCAGCGCACTACTCTTGGGTCACGTGACTCTGGCATCTGGGGAAAAAGATCTAAAGGCTAAACTCTGATAAAACTCCGTGAAAACCAAAGTTAAATCTGTCAACTGGATAAAAAGTTGTGGGAGTGAAGATGTTTCGCTGCTTCTTCAGTTCTGGTCAGATTACTGCTGGACACTGCCTTATATCTGTCTGAAAACCGCTATTGTTCACAGTTTCAGTCTTAATGGGCAACTGGCTAGGTCTGTTCTCTTTGTTTCCTTTGTTTGTTTTGGGTCTGAGGATAGCCCCCATTCCTGTGCAAAGAAGGATTGTCTTTCCTAACAAACACACGTTCTTTAACTCTCCTCTCACACCATTTCTTTTCGATCTTCAAAGGAGCGGTAAGTGTCTTTAAGATGGAGATGTACAGCAGACTGTGGTCCTGAGCTGCTCTTCTCCAACACTCACTGCACACTGAATAAAAAAACCTGATAAAACTTGATTTGTGTCATAAATAATGATCAGATTGGACTGACACAAGTCTTTACGGCCTAATAATAATCAGACCTGTTTATGTCCAGATGAATCTCACGTAAACGGACTGAATTAGTAGCTTTTTTTTCTGAGATGTAGGAATTATTGCTCTGTTAACAGCTCATGCTACGGTAAACAGCTAACGCTAGCAACTTTACGCAGCAATGGTTTATTTAAGAGTTAAGTTTTATTCATAATCAGGATCAACAGTGAGACAAACCAGCGTCGTGTCCAGTTAAAAACCTGACGCCACGCTGTTGTTTTTCGAACTTTTGCAATGCATTGTGGTCTATATTGAGTGGACAAGTGACCAGCGCCACTACTACAAATAAATCCACAAAATTCACAAGAAAAATTAAGACATTGATTTGTATTGTTACTGTGACCAAAATATCTTTTTAATCAATATCCCATTTAGACTTGTGTGAAATACTTTTACTTTTTACTCTTAAAGTACATTTTTAAACAGGTACTTTAGTAGATTTGTTCAAGTGATACTTTTACTTGAGTATTTTTTTGCTGTGGGAAATTTTGAGTGCACAATTTTTTCACCAACTGGAAAAAAAACGGGTAAAAAGGCCCCTAAATCCTAAATAGCGCCCCCTTTAGGGAACAGTGTGGACATTGGACACCTGGACAGAAGCTGGGCTCAAACAGGACTAAGTGAGGATAAGTATAAATACTCCCTTTGTTAAGTAACGCCAAAAACGACAGAACTTTGAACTGAAAGAATGCGTGTGTGTACCTGTGTTTAGCCGAGTCTAAAAGCCGCTGTTGTTTCCGAGTAACCACCCACGAACACCAAATGGAAAAAGCCGAAGACGCAGATTGAACATATGTCATTACAAACCCCGCAGTTCACACCTGTCTCTACCTGCTGCAGAGACTTTGATCCAAAAAAACGGGACAATCCCTTCCCCTCAGCAGTTATGATTCAGGCATTCACACCGGCTTTACCGCAAACCCCACTGACAACACACAACACGCCGCCCAAACATTAGCACAACCACATACAGGACGCAGACATGCTAGCTATGCTTTGATCCAGCGAGTCTTTGTGACGATCACTGCAGCAACGACAGGAATGATTTCAGGTTTAAAAAAGAATGTGGAAAAAAAGGTTTGCTGAAGTAAAGGTTTGTTGGAGACTATAATTAAAAAACAGTAAAATGTAAAAAGTACAGTAGGACTAAGTGAGCGTGAGGCTAGCAGATATAGCGGCTAATTTGGAGCCGATTTCCATAGCGGCTATTCTGACTGTGAGCATCATAGCAACCAAAGAGCCAATTCCGAGGCTGTTGAAGCCCCTTCCTGTCCGCATCACTAGTTTAGCAGGGAGCAGACGCTTAGCAACGCTGTCAATCAAACCTGTTGCTAACGCTAGCAGGAGTGACCTCGGGGAAAGAAGTTGCCTGATTTGTCTGTTATTAATCTTGATTTATGGACAAAATAGCGAAATAAAAACCCGAGGATCATGTAGAGCGGGTTAATACGAACATTTAAGACCAAAATGATGAGTCAGAGGGAGAGAGGGGCCACAGTTTTTCAATAAAAAGTTAATTTGGGGCAGATGCGATGGAGCTGGAAGTGTGCCCATGATCACTTCCTGTTTGGAACACGGCGGTTAGCAGGTTAGCTACATCCATTTAGCTACATCCCAAACTGCCACACAACTATTTATACAGAAAAGTAACAGGAAACAGTGTTTATATGTTACTACTTCACTTTTGTTCTGCTTTTAGAACAGACTAACAATTACTTAATTAGCCGTTTAGTCAGCGATTATATTTTCGATTAATGCACAACACTAGCATTTCTGTTGTACATTGATTTTCTGAATCAAATAAATGTTGAAATCTGGAGACTGGGCTTCGTTATCACTCGATATCACTGTGTTTTTGTTATGAAAGGCCTGGTATGTGCTCAGAGCGAGTTTAGCCCCGAGACATTCACTTTATCAAAACACAATGTGATTATTTTAATAGTTGACTGGTGATTATTCCCATAAATCTCTGCAGCCTTCATGCTTATAGTCGAACAAAACTAATTTGTCGACTATAAAAAAATTTGACTGAAGTACGGAGCATATTTTGATTCCTCAGTAACATCTGCAGCTTTTTACCATCTGAAAAACACAAAAATCAAAGTTTACTGTGACTTATCCCTGTGTTTGTCTGCAGTAGGTCAGATTACTGTAACGGTCTGCTCAGTGTAAGACGAGTGTAGTACATCCAGAACCAGGAGACCAGAGACTTTAAAGCAGCTCAGTGTGAACAAGTCTCTCCATGAACCAGCACCAAAGAACATCTCCCACATGTGAGAGCCACAAGAACCATCTCACACTCCGAGGACTTCAGGGACTGGCCTCCTGGTTTAGTCCTGGTTCAGTCCTGGTTCAGTCCTGGTTCAGTCCCAGACTCAGGTCTAAACATGTTGAATCAGTGTATCACTTTTGTTCAGTTTAAATCTGTCTCACTTCCTGAAGATGTGACACAGGCCTTGACTTTGACAATGTTTAATTCCAGACTCAAATGGCTCCGTTTAGCTGCATGTGACTGAAAGGGGTTTATTCTTCACTCTTCTCTTTTAATATGAATTTTATGGTGATTATTTATGTTTAGATTTGTTTGTGGTTTTAAAGTCTTTCTTATTGTGTAAAGCTCTTTGAATCACTCACAGAATCCTTTGTAAATCAGTAATGTCTCTGTCTGTTGTGGGACGCCACACACTGCCAGTTTAGTTCCCAATTATACCTCCTCGTCGCCCCTTAGTGCCGCCCCCCTCGTCGCCCCCTCCTCAGTTTGTACGTATGTAACAGACACGCCTCGCCCCGTGGAGCAGACGCTCGCGGGGCAGGGGTGACCTTGGAGGGTGGCTGGCGGTGGTGGCGAGTGTGGAGGTGTGTAAACGATCCCACCGTATTTCCAGCTGAATCAGTAATGAGCATTTCATTACTGGAGCCGCAGTCCCCCCGAGAGGAAACACATACGACAGAAAGAGAGGGATGAGGAGAAGAGGGGAAGAGAGAGAGGGCATGAGGGGAAGAGAAGGAAAGAGAGAGAGAGGGAAAGAAAGGAAGAGAGAGGGGGATCAGGGGAAGAGAAGGAAAGGAGAGAGGGAGAGAGGAGGGATGAGAGGGAGGGGAAGGGGGGGGGGGGCAAGAGAGAGGAGAATGAGGGAGAGGGGGGGGGGATGAGGGAAAGAGATAGGGAGAGGGGGATGAGGGGAGAGAGCAAGAGAGGGGGAAGAGAGAGGGGGGGGGGGGGGAGGGGAAGAGAGAGACGAGACGAGACAGAAGGGGATGAGGGGAAGAGAGGAGGGAGAGAGAAAGAGGGGGCGATGAGGAGAGGGGGGTGAGAGGATAGTGGGGGGTGAAGGGAAAGAGAGGGGGATGAGGGGAGAGGGAGAGAGAGAGAGAGAGAGAGAGAGGGGGGGGAGAGGGGTATGACGACAGAGACGGGGGAGAGAGAAAAGGGGAGAGGGGATGGAAAGAGAGATGGAGGAGACAGAAGGGTGAGAAAGAAAGAAAGGGAGAGAGGGCTGGAGAGAGGGTAATGAGAGAGAGGAGGAGGGTGAAAAAGGAGAGAGGAGGAGAGTGAGGAAGAGTGGGAGAGAGGGGGATGGATAGGAGAGGGAGAGATGGGATGATGGAGGAAGGGAGATGAGAGAGAGGGGGGGAAGAGAAAAGATGGAAAGGGGGGAATGGAGGGAGAGAGAGATGGAAACAAAAGGGGGGAGAGAAAGAAAGAGGGAAATGGGGGGATGGAAGGGAGGGAGAGAGATGGATAGAGGGGGAGGAGAAAGAAGGAAAAAGGGGGGTGACGGGGAGAAAGCGAGAGCTCTTGGGGGAAAGCATGCGGAGAGAGGAAGAGAGAAAGGGGAAAGAAAAGGGAAGGAGAGGGGGAGAGATGGAGAGAGGGAACATGGACAGAGACAGAGGAGAAAGAGAGGGAGAGAGAGAAAGGGGACAATATGATAGAGATGGAGGGGAAAGACAGGGGGGGAGGAGAAGAGAGGAAGAGGGGGTTGGACAGTGATAGAGAGGGAAAAAGAGAAAGAAAAAGAGGATGAGAGGGAGAGAAAAGGAGAGGCTGCTTTTCAGAATATGATTAAAATAAAATCAATTAAAAACATCAAGTCAAGAATCTGAATAATGTTGGATCTGTAGATTTCAGGGTAACACAAAGTTCACACTTTTACTGTAGCAAATAACTAAATCCATCCCACGAACGCTCCTCAAAGTCCTCAAAATGGCGCCTATTCATGAATTTCAGCTTCTTGATATAGGCACCATTTTGGGCTCGTTTCACCATTTAAATTATTGTTAATTACTATGGCAACAGTCCTAAAAGCTATGGCCTTTTTGGGGGGTTCACGACACAAAACTTCACCAGCAAGTGAAAAAAAAAAAAGAGTAAAAAAATACAATCTGATTCACGAATTCACCAAACCCTGACAGACCTTTGACTCGCTGAAGGAAGCTGGAGGAGACAGAACACACAAAAACACTTTACTCATTAAAAATTCAGCTCCTGCTTTGTAAAACTGTAAAAACGTTGACATCACACCAGACTAACCTAATTCGTGTCGCCATATTCTGAAAAGCACGTGAAACCATCTGGCTGCTCCGAGCTGATAGTGACCTCCACTGTGACAAATGATGGATGATATGAGCCGTGTGGGACTGTCTGTTAGAGCCGAGCCCCACAGAACAGTCCCAACGAGGAGGAAGAAGCCTCGTCATTCAGGTCAATACTAGTTTATCAGCAGCTCCGAACAATGCAGCACAAAATGACAGAGAAAGATACAAACATAAGTTAAAAAAAAAAACACACATAATATATATATATATATATATATATATATATATATATATATATATATATATAATATAATATATATATATATATATAATATATATATATATATATAATATATAATATAATATATATATATAATATATATATATAAAATAATAATATATATATAATATAATATATATATATATATATATATATAATATATATATATATATATATATATATATATATAATATATATATATATATATATATATAATAATAAATATATATATATAATATATATATATATATATATCATAAAAATAAAAATATATTGCCAGAAAAGTATACAAACATAAGTTAAAAAATAATAATTTTAAAAAAAAAATAACAATAAAAAAATTGAATATATACAAACGTAAAATATAAAATAAATTCAATAAAAATAAAATTCAATAATATAGTGCCAGAATATACAAACATAAGTTAAAAAAAACACACAAAAAAAATACAAATAAAATAAAATGCTAGAAAAATATATACAAACATAAGTAAAAAAGAAAAAAAAAGAATAAAATAAAAATATAAAAAATAAATAAATGAAAAATATACAAAAATAAGTAAAAAAATATGAATATGTAAAACAAATACATAAACATATCACAACATTTTTAAAAATAAATAGAATTGAATAAAAATAACAAAAAACAATACAATACAAGTTATGTAAAAGTGATATACTCTTTTATCAGTTCCTAATGTAAAGATACCAGACAACAACATAATAACATAATAATGGGGCGACAGTAGCTCATTGATAGATCATTGTCAGATCCACTGAACCACAGGTTGGTGATGCAATTCCAACTCCCACAGATGTTGTGTCCTTGGGCAAGACACTTGACCCACCTCGCCCCTACTGTCTGTGTGCACTGGGGTACGTGAACGTGTGAGTGAATGTGTGAGTGGTTTCTTGATGTAAAACGTTTTGAGTGGCTTGAAAGGTGCTTTATAAAATGTGACCATTTACCATTTTTACTCACAATTAAACAAATGTGTGTTTCCCATAAATAATTTCAACATGTTTTATTTGAGTTATTTAATTTCGTGTTTAAATGTGTGCACTTTATGGGTCCTTTTGACTGGACCTTTTCTGTGGCTGTACCCAGACTCTGGAACAGCGCCCTCTACCCGTCAGGTCCTCTCAGTCTTTAACGCAGTTTAAGATTAGACTGAAAACCCACCATCTCCCTGTCATTTAACACACGAGCTACACAGAATATACACGTGTTTTATTGTTCTTTTCCTGTGTATTGTGTTATATTTCTTTTGTGTTTAATGTGAAGCACTTTGGTCGGCTGAAGTTGTTTTAAATGTGCTATATAAATAAATGAGCATTGAATTGATTGGTTCTGGCCTTGTTACACTCAAAGCGTCTATAGTAAAGGGCTGACACAGAGCTAGCCAGCGCGCGATGATGCTGAAGCTGTTTTCGGATGGCGATCAAAGCTATTAATACATGCGATGGAGAAGCACATTTACAAGGACGTGCTCACTGGGGTTAAACTTAGACTCAAACAAACACAAAGGTCCCAGAGAAGAAGAAACGTGCTGAAGGCTGCAGACTGAGGAGGAGTCGGGGGAGAACCTCGGATCACAGCGGCGTGGATGGATAAACAAAACGTATGTGGGCTTTTACTCATTTGAATAAAAGCACATTTCAGCATTAGCGGGATTAGCTAAATAAATCTGGATAAAACTGTAAAGGTCAAATGTGAGAGAAGCAATTAGGTGCAGAGCTACTAAGACTGTGTCAATAGAAGTGTAAGAACAACGAGGTTTGAGCAAATGAGGAGGAATAAAGAGGGTATTTTATTTCTGTGGGAGATTAAAGAGGAGGGATTTTACTTCTATGTGGTATTAAAGAGAGTATTTTACTTCTATGTGGTATTAAAGAGAGTATTTTACTTCTATGTGGTATTAAAGAGAGTATTTTACTTCTATGTGGTATTAAAGAGGAGGTATTTTACTTCTATGGGGTATTAAAGAGAGTATTTTAGTTCTATGTGGTATTAAAGAGAGTATTTTACTTCTATGTGGTATTAAAGAGGAGGTATTTTACTTCTATGGGGTATTAAAGAGGAGGTATTTTACTTATATGGGGTATTAAAGAGTATTTAACTTCTGTGGGGTATTAAAGAGCAGATGTTTTACTTCTGTGGGGTATTAGTGTGTTGTATGTATATTTGTATGATGTATGTATGTTATATATACTGTATGTGAAGCAGCTGAAGTTGTTTTCAATGTCTTTTTTTTATAAATAAACTTGATTTGAAGTGAATTGTATCTAATCCAATCCCTATTAAAACAAACTTTTGCACCACTACTTTATTATGCAGTGACCCCAAATACAACACAGAGTAGGTCCAGAAAGAAATGGACTAAGCGAGTGTGACGTCACCCCCCCGAGCAGTTATAGGGTGAAGTTGGAGCCGAGATTTATATTTGGAATTCCGGGCGCGAGTATTGTAGCAACCAAAAAGCCAATCCTGATCAAGGCTGTTGAAGGTAACGCCCTTTCCCGCCCGCACCGCTGCTTTAGCACAGAGCGGGCACTTAGCAACTCTGTCAAGCCTGCTGCTAACGCTAGCATGAGTGACCTCGGGGGAAGAGGACACCTGATATATCTGTTATTAATGTTCATAACTTGATTTACAGAAACGAGAGCTAAATCAAAAAGCCAGGATCATGTAGAGCGGGTTACAGTTGTCCCTCACCACATCGCAGTTCACCTTTCGAGGTCTCGCTATTTCGAGCATTTTTGTGTTATGTTGCACTGAAAATATGTATTTGAGCGAACAGTCTGAGAATAGCTGACCTTTATTAGAAACCAATGGGTAATGGGTATATTTTAAACATACACACATTATTGGTAATTAAAAAATAAATAAAAAAACTGTTTGTAATTTTGAAAATAAATAGAATCTGCTCCACACTCACACTGTGATGTCACTGCGTCACCATAGAAACCTGTGTGATGTCACTGACGCCATGACAACGCCATGACAACGCCATGACTCATCAGAAGCTCTTTGTGACATAAGGACAGGAAAGATAGGACCCCCTCACACATTTACTTTACCCCAACTGTGCTTGACGTAAAGATATTTACGGAGACAGAAATCGCTCATTATTTGCTGAAAACTATGTCTGCGAACTTAAACATGGCAGAGGCTCTGACAATAGACGACATTGCTATTGGTCACATTCTGCAGGGAAACGACTCCACGTACACTGTGCTGGAGTTTCTTGGACAAGGCGTTTTTGGCAAAGTTGTAAAATGCCAAGATGTCCAAACTAAGGAGATGGTGGCGATCAAAATCCTCAAAGACCCCAATGCCATCAAAAAGGCTGCCAAAGAGCTGTCCATGCTGGAAGCTCTCCGTGTCCTGGACTCTGACACCTACAATCTGGTGAAATTCTTTGGCAGATTTGACCACGGAGGTCTCACCTGTCTGGTATTTGAAATGCTGGAGTTGAACGTTTTTGACCTGATCCGAAACCAAGAATGGGAGCCTCTGGCCCCGAGCGAGATACGACCAATCGCTAAACAGCTCCTCGTGTCTTTGGAAGGTTTGAAACGTCTTGGTATCATCCATACAGACATGAAAATGGATAATATGATGCTGACCAATGTTAAGGAGAAGCCGTTTAGACTCAAGGTGATTGACTTTGGTGAAGCCAGGTACTCTCATGAGGTTAGACCTGGCATGTGGTGCCAGCCAGGTGGATCTAGGGCTCCAGAAGTTTCACTCGGCAACAAGTTTAACGAAGCCATCGATATCTTCACCTTGGGCTGCAACCTGGCCTTCCTCTATCTGGGATACTTCTTATTCCCCATCAACTGTAAATATCAGATGGTTAAGAGAATGGTTGAGATTCTGGGATATCCACCCGAGTACTTATTGTCAAATGGAGTCTACGCCAGGTACTATTTTAAGGAGGAGATGGACGATGAAACTTGGACATCAACGTGGACTCTACGGACCGTAGAGGAATACGAGGAGGTTACAAAGACCAAAACGGAGGAGTACGATGGTTATGGCTGCGAGCTGAAGTCTCTGGATGACCTTGTGGACGCCTTTCCCAAATGGGAGGATGCAGAGTATGAGGACAGGAAAGCTCTGGTAGATCTTCTCAAAGGATTACTCCACCCAGATCCTCGTTTGAGACTGACTCCTCAACAAGCTCTGGAGCATCGTTTCATTACGATGTCTCATCTGCAGAGCCCGGACAGTTTGGAGTATCTGAAGGAGTCAGAAGAAGTAATGCAAGTGTGTCCAACTGGTGGTTCCTATGAGTTACCATTTGAGAAAACTATGGAACCAAGTAATGAGCATGCTCAACACAGTGGTTGTGGTTCACCTGCCCCTCAGCTGTCAAATTCAGGCTGTTGCAAAACATCTTCCCTGGGGAACGCTGAAGGTCCTAACTCAAATATATGGGATCATGGATTACCCAGTGATGAAACTTACGATGACGACTTTCCTAGTCTGGGCAATGAAACAGCTGGTTCAGATACTTGGCCTCCTGAGGATGATTACACCGAGGGATTAGACCTTTTGGCCTCTTTTGACGATTGGTTGCCAGGTGATGGTCAACTTCCATCACAACATAACACTGCATCCAGTGTAAGATCTTTGGACATCAAGATCTCAGATGAAGATGTTTGGTCTGATGGAGATATGGAAGTCAATGGGTCAGACAAAACTTTTCAACCAGAACATGTACTCTGCTACTCTGAGAGTGATGCTAGCTTTAGCGCCAAAAACTTACAACATAGCTGCAAGATCAGAGCTGCGGCCAATAGATGACATCACTATTGGTCACACACTGCAGGGAAACGACTCCACTTACATCGTGCTGGAATTTCTCGGACAAGGCGTGTTGGCAAAGTAGCCAAATGCCAAGATGTCCAAACTAAGAAGATGGTAGCGATCAAAATCCCTCAAGGACCCTAATGCCGTCAAAGAGGCTGCCAAAGAGGTGTTCATGCTGGAAGCTCTTCGTGTCCTGGACTCCGACACCTACAACCTGGTGAAATTCTTTGGCAGATTCGAACACAGAGGCCTCACCTGTCTGGTATTTGAAATGCTGGAGATGAACGTCATCGACCTGATCAAAAGCCGAGAATGGGAGCCTCTTACCCCGAGCGAGATACGACCAATCGCTAAACAGCTCCTCGTGACTTTGGAAGGTCTGAAACGTCTTGGTATCATCCATACAGACCTGAAAATGGATAATATGATGCTGACCAATGTTAGGAGAAAGCCGTTTAGACTCAAGGTGATAGACTTTGGTGAAGCCAGGTTCTCTTATGAGATCAGACCTGGCATGTGGTGCCAGCCCTGTGGATCTAGGGCTCCAGAAGTTTCACTCGGTAACAAGTTTAACGAAGCCATCGATGTCTTCACGTTGGGCTGCAACCTGGCCTTCCTCTATCTGGGATACTACTTATTCCCCATCAAATGTAATTATCAGATGGTCAAGCGAATGGTCGAGATTCTGGGATATCCACCCGAGTACTTATTATCAAATGGAGTCTTCACTGAGTATTATTTTAAGGAGGTGATGGACAATGAAACATGGTCATCAAAGTGGACTCTACGGACACTGGAGGAATACGAGGAGGTTACGAAGACCAAAACAAAGGAGTACAAAGGCTATGGCTGCGAGCTTAAATCTCTGGATGACCTGGTGGATGCCTTTCCTAAATGGGAGGATGCAGAGTATGAGGACCGGAAAGCTCTGGTAGACCTTCTCAAGGGATTACTCCACCCAGATCCTTCTTTGAGATTGACTCCTAAACAAGCTCTGGAACATCGTTTCATTACGATGTCTCATTTGCAGAACCTGGACAGCTTGGAGTATTTGAAGCAGTCAGAACAAGTGATGCGAGTGTGTCCACCTGGTGGTTCCTATCAAGAGATACCACTTGAGGATGTATCTACAGTTACTGATAAAGAGGAAATAAGTATGGAACCAAAGAGACATAATCAGCACCTTCACATTGGTTCTGGTTCATCTGCCCCTCAGTTGTCAAATTCAAGCTCGATTTCCCTAGAGAACCTCAAAGAAGGTCTTGACTCAAACGTATGGGATGAACATGAATTACCTGATGAAAGATACAACTGCGACTTACCTGGTCCTGAAATCTGGTCTCTTGAAGATCTGAAAAATGAAAGCTCAGACATGCCAGTCCCATTTGACAATTGGTTGTCAAATGATGGTCAAATTCCATTACAGAATGCCAAAGATGGGACTGTGAGCTTAAGCTCATTGGAAATTAGGTTTTCAGATGTTGTTGAAGTTTGGTCTGATGGAGATGCAAAAGCCAGCAGACCAGGTCAATCTCAACACACTGAAAATAATCCTCGCAGCAATGGCGACCATGCAGAATTTAACAAAATCAAAAGACCAGAGAAGAAGCTCCGACCTAGAGCCAAAGGTGTAAAATATAATAGAACATGTATTTGGTCAATGCAGACAGAAGGGTTTCTCCACAAACTACCATCCAAGACTCCAGTGGAAGTTCTCGGCTTTGTCCGGCTTGTCTGGGATCCTGGAGGGGGAGTGAGGTGGAGGGGGAGGGGAGCGGGTGGGGTGGGGTTGGGTGTGGGGTGGGGTTGGGTGTGGGATGGGTGTGGTACCAGCTGAGGCTAGTACCCATTGGCAATACCTGCGAGGGACTGCCTCACAGGGATTGCCTCCACCCATGGGAACCTTCTTCATTGTGGACCACATTTTGAAGGTGATTTTACTGCCCACAAAAAAAATAATAAAAATAAATAAATAACAGTTATGGAGAGTGTTTGACTTTTTGTTTGGTGGTTGTGTTTTTCACCCTGAATACTTTCCATGTAACATGGAATAAATTAAACATTGATAATAAAACGCAAAATACTGGAAAATTATAGTGCCTGCCTGACTTAGGGCAGCTCAAGTTCTCCTTGCATTGGGTTCACTTCAGTGACGGGCTGTCAGGACCAAGGCCTTCTCTGCTGGCCTAAACATGCTCAGAAAAATGTATTTTCATAAATTTGTAAACTAAAATATTCTCTATTTTATGTTCTCTTTATGTCATATTAGATCCACTTTTTTGAGTTGCTTTCAATGTTGTTCATTGTGGTGGAGTTTTTATGTAATTATATTTCAGCTTGTGTTGTCGGGCAAATTTCATTTTCTTGGGACCTTCAGAATAAACAGAGCAGGTCCCGTCCACTGTAAGTCGACACAGACACAGACAGTTTGTAGTCAATAGCCAAGCAGATCTCGATTCTGCACATCAGGGCCAGGTAGAAGGTCTTATTCAAACGGGACATATACCTGTCCTGTGATTGGACACACATATGCATACACATTGGATACTGTGTGAAAGGCGGCAGTTTGCAGAATGTCAAACTAAACCCGGAGATCTGACAGTTGCTGCTGTATTTTAACCCATAATGGCAGAAGAGGAGAAGAGCTTGATCTGGGTTTACTTCTACAGGGTATTAACTGCAGCACATAACATATTTAGATCATCACGTTTCCTTTTATTGTTCTGAAAATCAGAAAATTTGCCAAAAACAACATATAAAAATGTTTAATAAGTTTCAGTTTGTTTTTTGATGCTCTGAACCCTCCCTTTGCTCTCCGTGCTAAGTCACTCCCCCTTCCCTATCCCATTACCCCCCTTCGCTATCACATTACAGTCAGTTGCATTCCACTAATGAAACTACTGCACCAGGTTTGTGAAGTTGTAGTATATCGTTTTGTATCGTGGTTTTATATTTTTATTAAAAATACTGTGGGTTACGTAGGCCCGTGACCTACTGCTGAAAATTCCACCATAGAGATACACATAGAACACCCCCAGCGAGATGTTGCTGCAAAGTGTCACTACAGCAGCCACTGTCTGGATGTCTGGAATCTTGCACTGTGTAGCATTACTTGAAAAAAATGCATTCTTTCTTTCTCTTCACAGACCTGTAGATTGTGTCCTCACCTGCTTGTCACAGTGGAGATTATGCCTTGCTCTGGAACATCTGAGGCAAAGCAAAAACATCACCCTGGAGACAGCAGGTGGCAGACCCTCCAGCATAAAAGATACATAATCCATTCACCCATTTTCTTTCTCTTATCTGTGGCCGGGTAGTAGGGGCAGCAGTTTAAGCAGGGACTCCCAGACTTCCCTCACCACAGACACATCCTCCAGCTCCTCCGGTGGGAGACCAAGGTGTTCCCAGGCCAACAGAGAGACAAAGTCCCCTCCAGCGTGTCCTGAGTCTTCCCGGGTCTTCCTTCTGGTGGGACATGCCCAGAACACCTCCAGGAGGCATCCGGAACAGATTCTCGAGCCACCTCAGCTGCTTCTCTTGACGTGAAGGAGCATCGGCTCTACTCTGAGCTCCTCCCGTGTTGACTGAGTTCCTCACCCTCTCTAAGGGAGCGCCCAGTCACCCTGTTGAGGAATCCCATTTCGGCCACTTGTATCCGTGATTTTGTTATTTCGATCATTACCCAGAGCTTGTGACCATAGGTGAGGGCTGGAACGTAGATTCACCAGTAAATCGAGAGCTTTGCCTTTGGACTCAGCTCCTTCTTTACCACAACAAACCGATACAGTGGCCGCATCACTGCAGACGCTGCACCGATCCAACTGTGAATCTCTCACTCTATCCTTCTCTCACTCGTGAACAAGACCCCGAGATACTTGAACTCCTCCACTTGAGACAAGGACTCACCACCCACCCGGAGAGGGAAAACCACCTTTTTCTGGTTGAGAGCCGTGGCCTCGGATTTTGAAGAGCTGATTCTCATCATTGTATTGGGTCCGGGGCCCTTTGCAAAGGGCAGGCTGGTCCCTGTATGAGTCAGACCTGTTCCCAGTGCATGTTGGACTCCACCGGGGCTGCCCTTTGTAGCCGGGGGCCGGAGGGGGTCCGGTTTAGGAACCACAGGATCTCTGCTGTTTGCAGATGATGTTGTCCTGATGGCTTTATCGAGGCAGGACCTGCAGCAGGCACTGGGGCGGTTTGTGGAGTGTGAAGCGGCTGGGATGAAAGTTACATATTGTAGATTTAAAACGATAATTATAAAGGCAATAAAGAGAACAGACCTGTGGTTATATAAAGCTGGACTCCTTCACCTCTGAGACTGAGCTGCACTAAAGACAGGATTTAGGTAGAACTGACGAGACAGAACGAGACTCTTTAATGAGGCACTTCAACAGAGCCTGGTGTGTGTGTCACTTTAACTCCACTTCATCATATTAACACACACAGATCTACACACACACACAGACACACAGATCTACACACACACACACACACACACACACACACACACACAGACACACAGATCTACACACACACACACACACACACACACACACAAACACACACACGCACACACAAACGCACACACAAACACACACACAGAGCCCACAGTCATGTCAGTGTTCACAGAGCGGTGCATATCTGGGACACTGTTGGGTCCTGTCCACATCCATGTCGTGTGATGTGACTGACACAGAAACAATGAGGGAACGTTTGATTTGCCGAGTAAGTAACATCACAAAGAGTTTACGGTTCATTATCAGTTCTGGATATCTTGGTTACAAAGATATCCAGTGTCCATGTGTCTTATTCTTGTTCTGGTTCAGCTCCAGATCTTTCTACATCTTCAGGAAAGGTTCATTTCTGTCCTGTGAATGTGACTTTTTCAGTATCGACACCTGCTCAAACAAGTATCTAGTTTCGAAACTAGTTTAAGCATCGATTAGTATCTGATTTTCGACGGCCTTAGTTGGATTTTCAGTGGAAGCACCAAAATCTCGGTTTCTTTTTGAGACATTAACAGTTTTAATCACAAGTATTTCATGCCACACGTCTGGATTTCTATAGCCTTTCCTTTATGTTCCTTCGTTAAGTTCTCGCTGAAGCCGCAGCCTCCTCCTGACCCTGCAGTCCACACAGATACACACCTCCATAAATACTGTATATGGGATACTCAGCATGTGAGCCGCGGCGCTTTGAAATTCTCTTTGGTTCCCTCACCCACTGTTACCTCCCACCGTCCTCCTGCTTCTTCACCTTGTTTAGTGTTCGCCACGACTGATACGAGCATCATCAATACGCCCGGAGCAGTGTGAACTCTGCGGATCATAAATAAACCACAGAAACGAGGGCTCTACGGCGGCGCTTATACGACCAGTGCGATCGCTGTAGGTTAGAAGGGGATTTGAACAGTCAGAGGACGAAATACAGGGGAAAAATACCAAAGTAGAGCATTAAGGAGTACCGTATTTTACAGACTATGAGTCACACTTTTTTCACAGTTTGTCCGGGAGGGCGACTTATACTCAGATGTGACATGTGAAATTATTACAATATATAATGTCACATCTTCGTTATTGTCACACTGATAACCACACGAGGGCGCTGTAGGCTTGTGCACCTGTATCTACTACATATAAAATTTCAACATTACGGTAATTTAAAAGACGTCTGAGAAAGATTAAACCTCTGGAGTTGGTGGAGTTGTTCAGAAGCAACACCGAGGATGAATTCAGTGGATTTAGTGATTTGGAGTGAGATCCAGAGTTGTTTTTTCTGCTTTAGTTCTGTGATTAACTGTTAATATCTTACATTAACAAACCAGACACATGTTCAGTTCTGTCTGTGCTTAAAATGTTTGTATTAACCCGCTCTACATGATCCTGGGGTTTTTATTTCACTAATGTGTCCGTAAATTAATATATGAAGATTAACCCTTTAGCGTCGGGTGCCATCGTCACTGATAAACTCGCGTGGTTGAGGACTTATTACCGTAACTCCGCAACCAATTGTGCTTCATGTAAATTCAAACGGCGTCTCAAAGCAGAGGCACGAGGATCTTTAGATATTTTACAGTCATTACGGTAATCTGCCTCTGTTGTCCCTCGATGATGACGAATGAAAGGCAGGAGCCGCGGGGATTTTCCCAGTTGCATATGTAAAATAGAGGTAGTTGTGTGAAAAAATGCAGTATATTCTGATACTTCCTTTCATAGGATTTTTATGGATACAAAAAGAATAAAAGTCCTTAAAGGGTTAATAACAGACAAATCCGGCGTCTTCTTTTCCCGAGGTCTCTCCTACTAGCGTTAGCAACAGGTCTGATTGACAGCGTTGCTAAGCAGAAGGGGTATAACTCACTTAATCCACTTCTTTATTCAGTCTATGGTCACGGCTCTACAAACTTCTCCATCTTTAATGCATTATATGAAATCAGCAACACACCAATTTAAATCAAACCGTCTCCAGCTCCAAATTAAACCTTTCGACAAATGCAGAGCACATAGGCATCGTGTAACGCCGCCGGGAGCAGGAGAGACGGAGTCCGGACTGGCTAATGACTGTTGTGAGCAGCATCCAGGGAACGCCACTGCATCTTAACGGCGTTCTTATTATGTAAATACACAGATTTAAAGACAGTGTGGCAAACCAAGCTACAGTAAACAAGAATGTCTTTTACACCGTAAACAAGAATGTATGCGTATGGTCTTTTGTCCCTTCACTCTCAGGCTGTTAAACAGAGCTGCCTGATATGAATTGTTTTTAATATTTTATAGTTTTTACTGTTTTTTACTTACTATTATTATGCAAGTGTGTTTGCACACCGAATTTCTCCCTTGGGCTTATCTAAAAAAGAAATTAGCATAGCCAGCTAACGTAAAGCTACAACTAGGCGATTTACATTGCACAAACTAGCTTGCGGATGTAAAGCTGCTGAATCTTGTATAGGACGTCCTCAAGGCCCGATTGACCCGGGACTAGTCATGTGACATCACCCACAGCGTTCAGCTCCAGTCACATGAAGCTCATCGACGCTAGAGCAGTTAAAATATTCTTGTTGTTTGTCTTTAAATTAGTGATGTGAGGTGCCACAGTTTTTCTAAAGAAAGTGAATTGAAGCCAGAGTCGATGGAGCTAGAAGCACGCACATGATCACTTTCTATTTGGAACACAGCAGCTAGCATGTTAGCGATGTCCATTTATACATACAGTCTATGGTTTAAATACAGAAAAATGTGCTTGTCTCTCATGTTTCACAAGTTTATCATCACCAACCATCCAAAAAAGTGTGTAGTTTTTTTAATTTTGAAAATCTGGTCACTAATTTTGCAGCACTGATTAATGCCGTTTGGAGAAGTTTTACCGTGGCTGCAGATCAAGAGGCCGCTCAGACTTTTTATAGCTCTTTTCGCTTCCTTGAGACAGTGGTAGACGCTCGAGATGCAGATGAAACTATCCTAAGGCGAGAGGGATAGCGCTGCGTTCAGGGAAGAAATGGCCTTTCGCTTTAAGACAGAATAACTAGAGGAGGCTGTGTGGATCAGGCCCCGGGGAGGTGGGGAAGAGGAGGAGGAAGAGGAGATGATGGAGGAGGGATAGATAGAAGCAAGAAATAAATGGGTGTACACTGTTTATGGTCATGTTGTGTGTCTGATATTTATGAAATTGTATTCTTGTAACAATAGGAAAGGTGACATATACAGGGTGCGGAGCGGCGGAGCTAGAATACCAAACGAATGAATAAAAATGTCTCTGTAGCGAAACCTTATAAAAAATATTACGGTATAAAACATAAAAATAAATGTCACTCTAACAGGCTTCTCACTGTTAGCGTCAC
Organism: Periophthalmus modestus; assembly: GCA_019594935.1. NCBI lineage: Eukaryota > Metazoa > Chordata > Actinopteri > Gobiiformes > Gobiidae > Periophthalmus > Periophthalmus modestus. The sequence continues at coordinate 71,124 of JAIEZT010000099.1, read as the reverse complement.
TACTTCCTGTCCAGGTTTATCTCTATGAGGTTGAGGATGAGTCACGCTAAAATAATATTTAAAGATCAGACAGTGGACAGGGAGCTGCAGGTGGGTTAGGGGTCAGGGGTCAGAGGTCAGGGGGTTAGGGTCAGACACAGGACAGGGAGCTGCAGGTGGATGTCACTGACAGCATCTTAAACACGACGCAAATAAAATGAATGCAGTAAATTTCAGATATAAGCCGCTACTTTTTTCCCTGCCTGCGGCCTATACAACAGTGAGGCTAATTTACAGATTTATACAGGCTAACGGCCACCGGGGGGCGCTCTCTAGCAGTAAATGCAAAAGTGAGAGACATGGGGAAAGATTATGCGCTGAAGAATACACGAGTTTTGATTTTAAACATGCGCATCATGCCACAGCCTCATCATGGAAAACACACGAAGAAATGAAAATTATGCAGCTTTTAAGACAAAGACAATGGATCTGTCCATCAAAGAAGGAAATAGAGCCACTGCACGAATGTTTGGTATTAAAGAACCGATGGTGCGACGATGGAGGCGGCAGCGGGAAGAAGATAGTCAATGTAAAAAAACGACAAAAACTTTCAGAGGAAATAAAAAGCAGATGCTCGCGTTGGTCCCGTTTTATTTTCTAAACCTGCAGGTATGTTCATCCCGTGTTGGTGCCGTACTGTTGATTTTCAGGCACAGTTTAAAAATTTAAACTAAAAAAAACCTTCTGTGTACCATCTTTTCTAGAATATGAAAACCTGCGGCTTATATTCAGGTGCGCTGTATAGTCTGAAATTTACAATACTTCCAGAGACACTTCTGTGTTTAGAAAGAAACATGTCTGTGTCTCAATGCTAACGCTAATGTTAATTGTGGGGTGTAGTAAATATTACAACAACACCACAAACTGAAGTATTCTACATATAATAATTGCATAGTCTTTATTTTAGTTAATTTTAATAGGTTGTTTATTTTATGTTTTCTGATTTTAATAAAACCGACTGTTACCTTTGAGACACAATAAGCTAGCTAGCGCGCTGCTGTGTACCGAGCCTATCGCTGTGCAAACCAGGTCAGCCACACAGTCCACGCTATAAAGGTAAGACCACATCATTTGGACAAACGTTTTGGAACAAGCCTCAGCCGCACGTGTTACCTTTAGATTTAAAGGGGTAATGCGTAACTTTTTGGTGCTTGTTTCCATGCAGACATAATTATGTGTAATAGTGTTTCACAGACTGGCATTAAACGTACACTAGATCTTTTAAATGTTTCAGTTGCAGGTATTTTTATTGCTTAAAAATACCTTGAAAAACATGTATTCTTACTGTAAATGGGTCACCTCTCCAGAGATCTGACCCGTAACGTGGCCTAGTGGTGTCTGCTCGTCTTCTGATCTATGTAATAATGTTGTTTTCATCACAAACAGACCTGGAGTTGTGTTTTGTTTCATTCACATATGTTTAACAAACCTGCAGATTTAAGCTGAGTTCTTCTCTGAAACGGAAAACACTCAGTTCCACCTTGTGATGTCATTAAGTGGTAATACAGGAAGTGTGTTTTTAGACACCACATACCTTCATTCCATACATATTTGGATCATTTCAGGTCTGGAATTGCCAATCTCTACTTAACTTAAGGTGAAACGTAGCTGTTCACTTGAAAACTACCACTTCATGACATCACAAGGTGGAACGGAGCATTTAAGCTTTGGAGAAGTGTTACTCAAACATGTGCGATAACTCCAGGTCTGTTTTTGAGGCAGTAACAACATTCGAACAAGGCTAAAACCTCACAAGAATCAACCTTTAACGATATACGGCGAAACAATCCGTGGAAAACAAGCAGATGCCTCCAAAAAGTGACAATAAAACATAAAAATTACTGAGGAATTTGGTAAATAATAGAGAAAATGTATCTCCAAAACTGAAGTGTAACCCGAGCCGTTCGTTACACAAATGCAGAAAAAAACATGTGCAAAACGATGCCCCAGAGAGATGACACCGCACCTCATCTGTTTTGTTCTCTCTGAATCTCCCTCCCAGAGAGAGTCCCACGGGACAATGGACCACCTGGTTACCATGGCGACGCCGTGGTAACCCCCGCCTCCCTTCTTCCTCCTCCAGCGTAACCACATTCTCTCACACACACACTCAAATGACCTTTAATGCAGAGATGTACGTTCACACAGCCGGGTCGGACCTCTGCACGTAACGAGGGTTTTTAAACGAGTCGTGAAAGAGCGATGTGGACGTGGGAGTTCTGCGTGTGCGCCACAAAGACACCACAGACCCGCCAGCAGAGGATGTGTGATTACATTTACATTATTGACGTTAGCGGACCTGGATGTGTCTGGGGAGACGGAGAGCCGCGGAGCAAGGCCGATAGAAAGAGAAAAAACGGGGAGACCGAGCTGGTTTCCACGAGAGAAAATCAATCAGTTTAATCTGTGCGAGTCCGAGAGAGGAGCCGGGGTGAGAAATGACAGAACTAAAAGACAAAAGAGAAAGAGAAGACAATGAGAGGAAAAATACCTCCTATAGAATGATAACGCAGGAGATATGTGTATTTGTACAGGGGATTTCCTTCTATGAGGTATTAAAGAGGAAGTATTTTTACTTCTATGAGGCATTAAAGAGGAAGTATTTTAGTTCTATGTGGTATTAAAGAGGATGTATTTTACTTCTATGAGGTATTAAAGAGGAAGTATTTTAGTTCTATGTGGTATTAAAGAGGATCTATTTTACTTCTATGCGGTATTAAAGAGGGGGCATTTACTTCTATGGGGTATTAAAGGAGAGGTATTTTACTTCTATGTGTATTAAAAGAGGGCATTTTACTTCTATGTGTATTAAAGAGGAGGTATTTACTTCTATGTGTATTAAAAGAGGAGGTATTTTACTTCTATGGGGTATTAAGAGGAACATAACTTCTATGTGGTATTAAAGAGGAGGTATTTTTTCTGTGTATTTTGTGGAGTGTTTTATTTTTATGTGGTATTAATTGAGGTAACTTCTATGTGGTACATAAGAGGAATCACCATTTTTCCTTTTATGTGGTATTGAAAGGAGGTATGCTTCTTGTGCCCAAAAGGAGGTATTATTACTTATATATTATTAAAGAGGAGGTAACATGTGAGGTATTAAAGAGGAGGTATTTATTTTTTGTGGTTTTCTGAACTCAAAATATTTCGATCACCATGTTTCCCCTTCAAAATGCTAAATTCGCCCAAAAGCGCTATCACATTACAATCAGCGTTAATTAAACTACTGCACAAAAGCTCCCCCCCCTTCACAGCGTTTGTGAAGTCGTAGTGTACAGTACTCCTGAATTACTCCCTTGGAGATTAATAAAGTTCTTATCTATGAAGTCTATCTATCAGTTTTGTATCATGTTTTTGTATATTTATGGAGGATTGTCGTGTGGGAGCATGGGTGACGTAGTGTAGGCTTGTGGGCGGAGCTTTGGACATAACCTTACAGCTAACCGAAAGAAGATTTGAGAATAGGGCCTGGGAGAGATCGCTAGATTACTCAAACATGCATGGATGACATTTAAACCGTCTTCAGACATGTTTTTTGACGAGCGAACAGCGTTATAACATGATAAAAACCTGACCTGCCTATTTTGTATCTTTTTCTCACTAATTGCCTTAATCACGTTGTTTTTTTAATAACATTTACATTAATAAACATGGGTGCAGTGGTGCAATTACAAAATACATAGTGTGAACAAACAGAAGCCAATTAGCATAAACTCACCACTGTTTTCAAAGCCGTGTCTATCTTCAGGGTCTATAAATGGCACAGCGCTAACTTAAGCCCCATAATGAGATGCTTAGTTCTGCCTTTGTTCTGACGTCTGAATGCCATTTGCCATGCTATGCCCGCTCCTCGGAAAAACATCAGCGTCTTTTATGTGACTTAAATAAAAATATAACAGACTCTGAGCATGTGTGAAATGTATATCCGCCGTTTACTGACCTATTTTGCCGAAAGTTACTCAAAGTTGTGAAGTTTGATTCCAGATCTGGCCTCATCGTCTGACCTCCTCGTGAATCAATACGACTCAAATGTCACTGACTCAACGCTGCTTTTGAACGTCAGCGGTAAACAACAGCAGCCGATAAAGATGCACTATGGGGCTTTTCTGAAGGAGGGTCCCGTCTGCTCCCTGCAACAACACTTGCCTGGAATATTCCACAGTATGTCATTAGGACTCTTATACATTTGGGGCCTGGGTTATCATCCAGGTGCTATACTCAGTGTAATTTTGTGGGTCTGTTCCTCGTGATTTACCATTAGGAAGAGCAGGAATTTGTCTCCAGGAGGTTAGACGACTGTGACGTCCTGCTCACTGACCTCTTCAAACGAGTCTTAAGACAGAACAGAACATCCAGATAGACCACTGCTGCTCGGGTCCTGACTAGAACCAGGAAGTACTTCACACATGTGTCCAGGCGCTCAGGTCTCTGGCTCCTGTGGCTCAGAGAAAAGACTTTAAAGCAGCTCTACTTGTAAAAAAAAAAAATGTACTTAAGGGCATTTATACTTAAGTACTTTACGTTTGTTGTTTCACCTCTGGTTATAGATATGGGATAATAATCAAATTTTGTCTCAATTATTTAGGCCAAAACAGCTGCACAATACTTATACTTAATGTTCATAATGTTTAAACTGTCGGCCATTTTAATAATTTTAAAGTATTACAGAATTCAACTGGAGAGTTCAGTAGGAAAAACAGGATCTCCATTTTGAAAAACTGCCAAAAAGTGTTGTTTTGTTCCCATCATCCACAGATATTATCAGTGAATATAATATCTAGAGGATTTTATCAAGACGGGACAGAGTCATATTTTTATAGCAGTAAAATATATTTGGCTTTTGAAAACATGTTTATACAAAGAGTACAAGCCTCTCATGACATTTTCAAATGTAGCAGGAAGTAGTTCACACATGTGTCCTATGCTCAGGTCTAGAACCAGGAAGTACTTCACACATTTGTCCTGTGTCTCTGGCTCCTGTGGCTCAGAGACTTTAAAGCAGCTCTGACATGAGCCATCTCACACTCTGAGGACTTCAGGGACCCACCTCCTGATGTAGTCCTGGTTTAGTCCTGGTTTAGTTCTGGTTTAATTCTGGTTTAGTCCTTCTGGATCAGGTATCAGCTTCTAAATATCAGAGAAACTGAGATAATAAGACTTTTCACTGGTCATAGTCGGCCAAGAAAATCTCATAATGTTTGAATTTTTATTTATACAAAGTTGTTACTTGAGAGAGTTAACAGCTACATAACACGTTTAGATCAGTTTTGTTTTATTTTAGTTTAAAGGACATAAATGCTGTTTTCAGTCCCTACATTCGCCAAGTTTCCTTAAACCAGAACGCTGCAATACTAAAGCAGTAGTATTGCAGCGTTTGGTTGAAGGAAACATGGCGAATTCTTCTGGTTGTTTATTTTCTGAACACAAGAGCTGCTGTCGGCTATAACCCACAGCAAAACAAGAGCAAAACAACAGTAGTCTCAATGCACTAGAGCCAGTCTTCAAAACTGACCCTTAACTGACCAGTGGAACCTTCACATCAACGTGTCGTCATAGCAACCAAGTGTAGTATAAGATAGAAGTGATATTAACAACAACCCATAAACAAGAAGAACAACAAAAAGTATCAACTTTGAATCCATCCATCCATCCATTTTCTTCCTCTTATCCGGGGCCGGGTCGCGGGGGCAGTAGTCTAAGCAGGGACTCCCAGACTTCCCTCACCCCAGACATGTCCTCCAGCTCCTCCGGTGGGACCCTAAGGTGTTCCCAGGCCAGCCGAAAGACAGCGTTTCCTTGGTCATCCCCGAGGACTCCTCCCGGTGGGACATGCCCGAAACAGTATTTATCAACTCTGAACTAAACACAAAATATCAGATGGTTACAGTGACAAAATTGGTATCAGATCTGAAAAAGCTGGAATGAAAGAAGCTACTTGGACGAGTCGCAAAATGCATTCATTCACTCTTAAAAGCCTTGGTCCAGTTGAGAGAATTCAATCTTCTTGGCAAACCATGACAACAAGCCAAGCGAGTGTCAGAAAAGTTACACTGTGCACCTTTTAAATAAAAAACGCTCCTCTGTTCACCAGTCGCCCAATGTGAAACTCTATGAACGTAGATCTGCCCTCAAACACTGCTGATTGGACAGAAAACAAGATGGTTATTTATGAAGCTGCAGGTACGCCATTCACCTTTTATAGCACAGCTGCAAACTAATGGAGTCTCGGCCCAGAAATCCAAATCACTCACAGGGAAATGGTCTAGTCTCGTCTCTGAGTGTGATTTGTGAGTCTGGTTTGGCTTCTCCTCTTCGGCTCCAATGCATCAGGAGCTTGTTGATATGCATAAGGAAACAGACAAGCCTACGCGACACTGACAAAATCCTCTTTCTCACGATTTTTTCTGATCTTTACTTGGAATTCGAGGTGGGCTGAAAGACGCCGCATGCCGCCAGATCGCTAAATCATAACTAGCAATTTTCTGTGTAAATAGGCAGCGTACCAGTTTGCAGCCCAGTGGGAGGTGTTTGTTTCACAGATCTGGCGTATCAAGGTTAGAAGAAAGGCTCTGACAAATGCTCCTATGGTCCCCACGCTCACACTGGTCTGTATTTATGTTTGCCACGGCCAGATAAAGACGGAAACATTTCAAATATGATACTTTTGTCTGACGTCTGTGGATCGTTATCTTATATATTGGAGTTTTTACACAATATTGATCGAAAACGACTTGACAAATGAAAAACAGGGGCTCTGGCTTCCTATAGACAGCTGCAGATCACGCTGTGGACAGTGGATTTTTAACATAATTTTATATATTGGACTTTTTAGAGCAAAAGACGAAGTTTAAATCTGTCAACTGGACAAATCGTTGTTGGAGTGTAGATGTTTCGCTGCTCGTCCAAGCCGCTTCTTCACTTCTGGTCAGATTTCTGCTGTTCATTAGCTTATATCTGTTGAAGGGAGGAGTTAACTACCGTATTTTCATGATTATAAGGCGCGGGTAAAAGTTGCAAACATTGTGGGAGCGATGGATGACAGACTGCGAATACAGTTTTACAAAGACTGGGAGGCGAGTTATGCCATGATTTGTGAATGGATTGTGGATGCTTGGGCTAACGTATCTGCTTGCACTGTTCTTTGAGCTTTCGCAAAAGTCGGCATCGTTCACGAGGAGCCGTACGGCAACAAGACGGACTCTGATAGTGACGAGAGGGAACCTGGTGTATTTGATAGAGATCTAGCCCAGCTGTTCATTTCAGATACAGAGGATGAAGACTTTCACCCTCTGTATCTGAAGACTTTGATGGATTTGAGAATTAATTTAAAAAAATATGATGTGAGCACTTTGCTAAATACTTTAATAAAGCACAACTGAACACAGTTTTGCTTCCTTTGCCTTTTTTAGAGCACAAACTAACATGCATGTTTTACGGTGCCTGTGGCCTAAGGCCCGGTGGACCTTTTGTATGTGTTAAATGCAGAAAAAGCACCGTAACTGAAACTGCGCTTTATAATCCGGTGCGCCCTATAGTCGTGAAAATACGGTATACTGAAAGTGGAAACAGCTGTTGTCTCAAGTTTTCAGCCTTATTCAACCTTTAACAGCCCTCCCCTTGTTCTTGTTTGTCTCTTTCGTCAGACCCAAAGCAAACAACGATTTGTCCAGTTGACAGATTTACACTTCATCTTTTGTTATGGATCAGACCTGGACGACTCAGGGATTACACAAATATTGGACTTTTTACATCACAATATTGAACCAAAGAGACTTGATAAACAAATCGGATGCTCCGAGTTCCTGTTAGCCTCATTTCCACTCGCAGGTTCGCTCGGGACCGCCTTGGTGTGGAACAGCTGGGGGACGAAGGGAGGCACCTCCAGTTGGGGAGCGTTTCGATTACAAACGTCCCAGGCCATTTTTGGGCACAACACAGATCGACCCAAGATCCACCCAGATTCAGGCTTATGAGAGAGTAATTCAGATTTGATTTAGATTTTATTAAGTTAATATTAGTTATGTTGAGGTGATGTCCGTTATTCACATAGCAGAGCCCTGTCCCCGGACCTGAATGCAACTTGGCTGAAGTTGCTGTTGTTCCTCCACTGACTGCGCAGGGGCGTGACCAGCTCTGCCCCCTTGAGCCGGTCCCAGTCCCAAGCTTTCCAGATCCCTTTGGAAGGTAGTATCTCCTGCAGTCTGCTTTGGGCCCCCTCAAACAGGGTCCCGTACCAGCCTTATAGATAGCTGCAGATCACGCTAGTAAGCAGCTTAAATTTTTTGTGCATTGTGCAGAAAATGGCTCTGTGAAGCATGTACGGGGGGGGGGGAAAACAGCTGTTTGACTTGCTATAAAGAGATGGCTGCAGATCACACTTTTTATTTGGAAAAAATTGCTATATGACGCTACTAAATCTTGAATGTGTCAATGAGAAAAAAAACAAAGAAAAAAACTGAGACTTACGTTAGCAAAGAGATGTAAGAGCGTAACGGAGTAGGGGATTTTCAGAGCAATGGCGTCTTAAATGTCAGAGAATGAAGATTACTCAAACATACTTTAATCACTCTGAATATAACTCTTGAAAACAAGTGATTAAAGATTAAACTCAAACATGAATTGCTCCAAAACAACTTCAGATGAGAAAAACCATGAGAAGAAACAACTAGAACATGGTGAAGAGCTCTGAAAAGTCGAGGATTTAAGGTGAAATAAGAATCACATGAGAAAAGGCCTGTGTTAAACGACATAAAGAGGCGGTGGTCACACCTGATGGCACGTCTGTTGAATCGTGTTTTTAATTAGCTCGTCCTTGTATGAAACAGTTTGTTGACATAAAAATCTATGATGTCGTGATTGGATTTATTGACGTGGGGATGTCAAACAGCTTGTTAGTGCTAATTTCAAACATCTAAATGACAGTATATTAATTATCTGAATGTGGGTGGCGACGGTGGCTCAGTTGGTAGAGCATTTTTCCATTGATCTAAAGGTTGGTGGTTCAAATTTCGCTCTTGGCATAAAGATCATTGGTTGAGCGGTCAGATCCAGGACGAAAAGCACTATATAAAAATGTGACGATGACCATTTACCATGTGTTTTGGGAAATGCAGATCGTGAAACTAATGATTGATGAGTTCAACAACAATATTTTTTCCATTTTATATAACCTCAGATGGTGCGAGTGTGTTCTTTAATTATCAGTTCAAATACAGGTGAACATAGTGTAATCCAGTATTTTCATCCCTGTAAAAGATGCCTTACTGGGTGTATTCATCAAACCTCAGATAAGAAAACCTTTATCAAACACTGGGGAAATTCCTGGGTGGCAATGCAAATTTCCAAGAAAAGCAGAGGATTAAAGACATGAAAAAGATAAATATCTAGTAAAATAAGTAAACTAGAACATTAGAAATACTTTAATACATGTAGAAGTAAAAGACCCTTTTTAACTTGTTTCAAAGAGGAAGTATTTTACTTCTATGGGGTGTTAAAGAGGAAGTATTTTACTTCTATAGTATTAAAAAGGAGGTATTTTACTTCTTTTGGGGCATTAACTGTAACACATCATGTTTCCTTTTGTTTTGAAAATGCTAAATTTGCTGAAAACAACATATTAACATGTTTTATAAGTTTCAGCTTCGTTGTTGACGCTTTGAGTCTCCCCTCCCTTTGCTCTCGATGCTAAGTCACTCCCCCTTCACAGCACTATCACGTTATAATCAGCGTTAATGAAACTACTGCACATCGCGCCAGGTTTGTGAAGTCGTAGTGTACAATTTTGTGTAATTTTTGTATATTTATGGAGGATTGTCGTGTGGGAGCATGGGTGATGTACTGTAGGCTTTGGACAGAATCTTACAGGTAACAATGAGGGTTTGAATAGGGCCCGGGAGAGATCGCTAGATTACTCAAACATGCATGGATGACATCTAAAACCTCTTCAGGCAGGTTTTTGATGAGGGATCAATGTTATAACAGAGTAGAAGTCGATTTTGGCACCATACCCCCACTTTAAGAGACAAAAAGGAAGTAAAGATGAAGATACAATACAACACAGTCAAAATATAATTCTACAAAACTAATCCTAGACCTACAGTTTGCTGAGATCCCCAAACCTCTCAGCAAAAAATGTGAATAAATAAAGAACAAAACATATATTTAAAATGTAGGAGTGATAACAAAAAATAAGCGCAAAAAATAAGTAAAATATGCCACTGTGACCTTGTTCTACAGCGCCGTGGCCTCGGGGATTTGAACCCTCGTCCTGTGATCATCCGTCACATGACCTCAGCCTACGAGGTGACGATGAAGAACAGCAGCAGTGGCGGCGCTTCACTAAAAATACCACTCCACTAAACTTCTACAACGATAAAAAAAAAAAAAAACTTCTTTCCGTTCAGCCAAACCAACAGGAAGTCAAAGTACCAATCAGGAGCTGCGATATATTGACGTGACCTTATGTGGGGTCAGAGTCGCCATGACGATGTATATTCACAACGCACCGAGTGTCATGGAAAACAGCAGAGAGGACGGTTACTGCGGCATCCGGTTCAGTATGAGTTATAGCAGCTAATTTTAGGTCTGGACAGTGAAGCGGTCGTAGCTTCGGGGTGTAGGCCACCTCTGATGGAGACTGCAATATTAACAACCACGTACTGTTTGTGTAGGGACGTTTCTGCCATATAGGGCTGTATAAAATAATCGAAATCGCAATTTGAGTAATCACAAACACACAACGGAAAACTTATCACAACATAACTAGTCTGTTTAATCCCTCAGTCATCCAGGTTTGATCCATAGTAAAGGAAAAATTTTGTGAACTGGACAAAAAAAGTTGTTGTCCAAGCCACTTCTTCAGTTCTGGTCAGATTCCTGCTGGACACTTCTTTATATCTGTGTGAAGGGAGGACACGACACTGAAACTAACACAGTTTCTGTTTGTTGGCTAGATCTATTGGACTACATTAAGTGTGCCCTGTACCCGAGTCATATTTTGCGTCATATTTCAGGCCCTTAATGGGTGCTCTCATGCATATTAGCATACTGGCTAGCACTGTTGTTTTCCTTGTTTAGGTCTGAGGATGGAGTTTTATTGTTCTGTACATTTGTTTTGCTCAGCTGAGGTTGTCTTAAATGTGCTACAGAAATAAACTCAAACTCAACTGATCATTCTACGCCATTAACATGTAACACAGAGGAGAGCGGCTAAAATGAATATTGACAAAAATGCAGATTTTTGTGGAGATATAGCGAGTTCTTGGGTGTGTTCAGTCTAACAGACGTGATCAGGCTCAGTCCCGTCTCATCATCACAAAATCATCTAGAATCCACCATTAAGGATTCATTCAGCCAGTAACGGGATCGGATCTTGTCTAACCAATACTTGCCAATATTTTAAAATCTATGGAATATTTGCAATTTTCATGTCCATTACAAAAAAAAATTATGTTATTTTTTATATTTGAAACCATCCTCCAATGTCATTCAAGGGTCAAAATCAAAAAATCCTTGGGCACGTGAGTTGGAGTAGGTTACATTTATAAACAGGAAGTATAACCAGGAAGTACGTTACAACTCAAGTTTTTTAAGTCACTTTTTACACTGTGGGAAAGGCAGACGGACGAGCTGAGGTGGAGCGCCTCAAGGCAGTGGTAGGTCCATGGATGTTTTATGCATCACATCATGAATAAATCAGCGGCTGAATAAATGATAAGAGGTTCTTTCTTTTGGGTGTGACCTGTTAGATTTGAAGAAGAAGTAACTATGAGTGTGAAATCCTGAGGTCAGCAGAAAGAAAGAGAAAAAAGGATGAATAAGAGATAAAAGTGTGGATTTTTGAAGACTTTTTGAAGATAGAACAAATTCAATTCAACTTTATGATCTCTGGAAAGTTATAGTTTTATTCCAGAAGTATAAAATAACATTATGTTGGCTGAGAGTTACAGTTTATGTAGTTTACTCGTCTGTTAACAAAACTTTATACTATGGTCAGGTAGTTCCGGCAGCGGTTAATCACTGTTCTATATCACTACGCCATGAATATCACCATAGCAACACGTAAACAAATGTTAGGAGGGCCTAGATTTAACTAAAAAAGAAATAACTAATGGTTTGAACGTCCACAAACAGCTAAAAGGCGTCAGATTTAAAACTATTTTCAATTGCTGGGACCATGGTATAAACGCATTAAACAATAATCCGTACATATTAGTAAAAGTAACATAATATTGTCGAGACTTTTCCTATTAAAATAACACAATCGTGCCAATTTTGTCACACGTCACAAGGCAAAACTCAAAAAAGAACTAAAAGAACCCAGACTGAACGTTGGTTATATCAGAACTAAACCAGGACTAGAGCAGGACGGCGCCTTAGTTCACACCTTAGACTGTAAATATAAATGGACAAAGCTAACCCGCTAGCTGCCGCGTTCCAAACAGGAAGTGATCGTGGGCGCGTTTCTGGCTCCAAGTCACTTTAAGTTGAAAATTTGTCTCCCCTTTCATGCCTTTTTACATTACGTGTATTGTGTTCTGCGTCCTGATTGGCTAAGGGACCATCAGTCTCCTCCGTGTCTCCTGTACAGTACAGAATGTGTCAGACAAATTTACATAAATGTTGGATCGCAGTGTGACTCTGAAGTGCTGTATGTTTGCAAGTTTTCTCACCGACAAAACCCACAATGTCGATGAAACGTTCTGCACCGACAAAGGCACCGACGAAGGTTTGAACTTTGAGATTGTTTAAACAAGAGAGAAATGTGAGAAAATGTTAATGCCTGTGTGAGAAAAGTGTATAAAGTGTGTGGTGAGGGGTTTTACAGCCAGGAAACAGAATAAATGTAAAAAATAAAGCTGATACTTCACGGATTTCGCCGGTTGTGGGTTATTTTTAGAACATATTAGCCGCTATACCTGCTCTAGCCTCGATGAGCTTCATTTGACTGGAGCTGAACGCTGTGGGTGACGTCCACTTCTTTACACAGTCTGTGGTTCACTCTCGTCTGATCGTCACCCTTTAGCCGTCTTAACATATCACTCAAAGCATGACAGCGGCAGGCCATGGATCTGTCTGGTTTACGTACAAAATGGAGGCTGGTATTAAACATTTGTAAACATGCGTCTTTGTGTAAACTCTACTTGTCGTGCACATGTTTCTCGGGAGGATGGGGGTGGATATTTACCACAAAGTCTATATACACACCTACACACAGTCACATCATGGAGATCTGCCTCTTATTGTGACCAAAATCTGATCCTCTTGATGTAAATTCATTATTATTACACCAACAATGTGATTTAGAGAAGTTCACATACGGGTAAAGTAGGTTAAAGTCAGGGTTTAGGCTAAAGTTCTGCAAGTAGTAACTATAGTTAAAGGGTCGCGTGCCTAATTTCTGATCTCTGTGTTTTTTATGCAGATTTACAGTCTGGTTTGGTCTCCACGTCCTCTGTTGCATCTCAAACCTGGTCCAACGATATCGACCAATCAGATTTGTTTGTTTTCAGTGACACATGTGAAACTAAGGAGCTCATTGGTCCCTTATGATTTACAATAAAATCACATTTCTCACCTCAGATTAACAGAAATTAGACTTTGCTCATTGATTCTGCCATGTTTTCCAGCCTCCTGTGATATATTTTTTTTGTTTTTTTATTATTTACGATAAGGTTGGACCATGCTTATCCCTGATTGGCTCCTCCACCTGTCAATCACGCTCATTTGAAAACGAGGAGAAGTGTGTTTTCTGGATCCCAGGTAAGTTAAAGCGGAGATATTACGCTAAATGAACCTTTTAAAGCTTTGAATCGTGTTATAACAGTGTTTCCTCGTCTTTCGCTTAGTCAAAGTTGTGTTTTGACTGTTTCGAGCTTGTGTGAGTCACCTACGCCACATCAGTGAACTGTGAGTCAGAGTCGTACACATCGGGTTGAAAATTCTGCAGCCATTTTTAAAAATAACAACTAAACAACATATAAAATAGTGACCTACTTACCATATAGTTTAAAAAGCTCATATTACTCTATTTTCTGATCTGTTCTAATGTTTCCTCATCACAAACAGACCTGAAGTTGTGTTTTTTTGTTTCATTCACATGTTTAACACACAAACCTCCAGATTTAGCTTTAAATGTTTATGTTTCCATGGAAATAAGTAACATCAGGCCAAGCTACAGGTCAGATCTGTGGAGAGGAAACCCCGCGCACAGTGAGAAAGCATTTTTTCAAGGTATTTTTCAGCAATAATAAACTGTAACTGAATGAATGCAAAATAGATTAGTTTACAATAATGCAACACTGCGGAACATTCCAAGAAAAAGCAGTAACGTGTGTCGAAGTGTTACAGAGCTCATATTACTATTATTTTCTGATCTTTGTTCTAATGTTGAGTTGTTTTGTTTCATTCACACATGTTTAACACAAACAAACCTGCAGATTTAGGCTGAGTTCTTCTCTCAAACTGAAAACACTCTGTTCCACCTTGTGATGTCATCATGTGGTGATACAGGAAGTGCTCCTCTGTGTTTTTAAACTTCATACACCTTCAGTAGAATCATTTGGATGACTTGAATTGACACTTATCTCTACTAAACTAAAGGTAAAAGGAGCAGTCAATGTGAAAACTACCACTTCATGACATCACAAGGTGGAACGGACGTTTGAACTTTGGAGATGTTACAGACTAATAATGCAGCGTTACTCAAATATGTGCGAGTGAAACAAAACACAGCTCCAGGTCTGTTTTTGAGGACGTAACAACATTAAAACACGACTTAACGCTCACAAGAGTCAATTTTGTGTAACATCTGACCTTTAACGTCTTGAAAACCCAGCGTGTGTGTGTGTGGAGGTGTGTGTTGGCGTTTGTTTTGCTTGCGTCGCAGGTGTAATCATGTGACTCACCGCCGTCCTGCGCTCCAGATCCTTCACAGCCGTCTTCATCATCGCACTCCTCGTCCCCGCTGCCTCCCTCGGCTCTCCTCGTGGGTGAGCTCCCTTCTGCAGCCTCCTCTTCTCTCACGCTGGGCTTCATGGACCAACCAAGTTCTGCTACCAGCTCCTGCAAACAGCAAAGAGGAAGACATGGAGTATAGTAGTATAGAAACATAACTCAAATGTTACAGTACAGTTGTTCCTCGCTATAACACGGTTCACCTTTCGCGGCCTCATTGACCATTGTGTTCTGATTGGCTACGGGACTGTAGTGCATTGTGTTCTGTGTCCTGATTGGCTGAGGGACAGTAGTGCATTGTATTCTGCGTCTGATTGGCTGAGGGACTGTAGACTATTGTGTTCTGTGTCCTGATTGGCTGAGGGACTGTAGACCACTGTGTTCTGCGTCCTGATTGGCTGAGGGACTGTAGACCATTGTGTTCTGCTTCCTGATTGGCTGAGGGACTGTAGACCACTGTGTTCTGCGTCCTGATTGGCTAAGGGACTGCAGATCATTGTGTTCTGCGCCCTGATTGGCTGAGGGACTGTAGACCATTGTGTTATGCGTCCTGATTGGCTAAAGGACTGTAGACCATTGTGTTCTGCATCCTGATTGGCTGAGGGACTGTAGACCATTGTCCATCAGTCTCCTCAGTACCGTGTCTCCTGTACAGTACAGAATGTGTCAGACAAATTTACATAAACGTCGGATCGCAGGCACTTATTTACAGTATAGGAAAAAGTTTATATCTTTATTTCTCAGACAAATGTTTGGGCCTGAAAGCAGGTCTTGATCTTTGGTTTCGTTCTATAATACTGGACTTATTTTTGTAAATGTATGAATGTTTGAACTTTGAGAGTGTTTAAACGAGAGAGAGATGTGAGAAAATGTTAATGCCTGTGTGAGAAAAGTGTATAAAGTGTGTGGTGAGGGGTTTTACAGCCAAGAAACATATAGAATAATTGTAAAAAAATAAAGCTGATACTTCACAGATAAAGCCGACTCTTTGTCTGTAGAACTTAACACTCGCAATAAACGAAGGACCACTGTGTATAATGAAAATGAACTAACTAATAACAAAACTCTGCCAATTTGTGTCAAAAATTAGATACTAATCGATACTAAAACTAGTATCGAAACGAGATACTGATTTGAGCATCGATACTAAAAAAGTCACAGGACAGAAATGAACCTTTCCTGAAGATGTAGAAAGATCTGGAGCTGAATCAGAACAAGTATAAGACACATAGACGAGTGTAAACACATGGACCAGTGTGAAACTACTGGACACTGAGCATTGCCCTCCTCTTTTATCTCTCCCTCTCTCCTCCCCATTCTTTTACCTCCTTCCTCGCCCACTGCCCCCTCTCTCTGTCTCTCCTCCCTTTCTCTCCTTCTGAGAGCGAGTATAAGACTACTACTACTACTACTACTACTACTACTACTACTACTACTACTACTACTACTACTACTACTACTACTACTACTACTACTACTACTACTACTACTACTACTACCTTTTAAATCAGCTCTTAAAATGCACTTTTTCTCTTTAGCTTTTTACTGATTTGTTTTAAATAGTGTACAGTTTGTAGTTATTTGTCTGTTATATATCTGGGTTTTTTTTGTGTTTCTTTTAAAATGACTGTTGTGTACTGCATTAGAAATAAAGTTGGATTGGATATAGATTGAGGGATTACACAGATATAAGACACATGGGGATATAAAAGAAAGTACTATTTAATGTTCAAAATCACATTCTATTGTCCAAAGAAAGTGTTTATTATTGCCGTTATTATTGGTGTTGTTTTCATTATTATTATTAGTGTGGCATCAGAATCAGTATCGAGTATCGAGTCTATTCCTTAGTAAATCGAGGTTGTAATTTTAGTTTTGTGAAAACACTTATTAACCAGTCGTCATTTACAAAAATAGTATTAAAACTGTCCGTCCTGCAGAAAAATTAGGTTACAGGGATAATGTGTAAATCTGTAAAAATACTTCAAGCACACTCCATAATTTGTCCTAAATAAAAGATGTGTCCAGGCCAAAAATAAAACTGGATCAAGTTATTTGTCACTATCACTAATTTCCCCAGTGGCCGGACACAACAGTAACACAACACTTTATTTTAAAACATTATACTGGACAGTTCTTGTTTTAATCTCAGGTATTTGAATGACCTACTTTCACAGATCTAAATATAAGCATAAAGTGTAGAACGCAAATGAGGATGTGACGTCGTTTGACCTGCAGTACCTCAATAAAATACAGTTCATAGTAACAAATAAATATGATACGACGCATTATTTTAATACAGAAATAATTAAACATTAAAACTGCAAGCAGTGATAAAGGCCCTCGCCACCCTTGCAACCGCGGGGTTCACGCGACCGTGGAGTTCGCGCTTCTCGTTCCCGCTTACATCGCCCCTCCCACCAAAAACAGCGACTGAGTAATACTACTCCATTCATTCCAATGAGAGCATTTATGACATTTTCACACCTGCACGGTTGGAAATAGAGGTATGTCTTCATTGGCTTTTTTGTTCAGTGTGATGAGCGGAATATGTGTACCAAATTTCAATGGTTTATGACAAAGTAAATATTTTTTCTTCCCATTTAACCAAAACCCATGTATTTCAATGAGAAATGTCGGTCGTTGCCATGGCAACACACTTGGAAAAAGAGGTATGTTCTCATTGGCTTTTTTGTTCAGTATAGTGATAGGGATGTTCATGCCAAATTTCAAATGTTTTTGAAAAAGTAAAATTTTTTTGGTCCCATTCAAATTTTCAAGGGGGCGCTGTGGAGCAATATAATGTCTAAAAATTTTAAATTGTATGTCCATGCATTCAGAACAAGATTTTGAACAAATCGTTTATTAATGCCGGGAAATAGAACACTGCATGTTTGAGTTACGTACGATTTAGTACTTCAAAAATGGCTTTTTTTTCTTGGCAGGGCTGGCCACACCCACAATTTATGACTTAGAAAAATCCAAGTGACTCGTCTTTAATCCCACATGGGTCTAGTTCAATTTGACCAATTTGCAAGTGTGTTGAATGAAAATCCATGGCGTAAAAAATCCAAACGTGAGAGTTAAAATTTGAAAAAAAATGGGGTTCCGCCCACAATGGCCGACTTCCTGTAGGGTTTTTAGGGTGGGGTCATAATAAAATTTTTTACTTGTCTTCACATGTTCTATGATTGTACCAAATTTCATTTGTCTACGATGAAAAAGGTCTCTCATTGCCGTAATGTATTTTGAACTTTGAGGTGGCGCTACTGAGTCATTTTGAAACATAAATTTTTTTTGCACATCAAATTACACATTTGTTCACCAATCTTGAATTTTGGGTCATAGTTGGATTAGTGCAGAGCATCTATTTAGTCGACAACAAAGTCCAGTACTCTGAACCCCATTCATTTCAATGACACATTTCTGACCATTTCCACGGTTACCACGGTAACATAGTTACAAATAGAGGTATGTTCTCATTGGCTTTTTTGTTCAGTATGTCAAGCCACATGTCCCTGTCAAATTCAAATGTTTATGACAAAGTAATTTTTTTGGGTCCCATTCAAAAGTTCAAGGGGGCGCTGTGGAGCAATGTAATGTCTAACCTATGTAAAATGTATATGTATGCACTCAGATCAAGATTTTGAACAAAATGTATATTAATGCCGGGAAATAGGACAATGCAGGTTTGAGTTACGTACCATTTAATACTTCAAAAAATGCCTTTTTTTTTTTGGCAGGCTGGCCACACCCACAAATTATGACTTAGAAAAATCCAAGGTAGGAGACTGTAATCCCACATGGGTCTAGTTCATTTTCACCAATTTGCAAGTTTCTTGAATTAAAATCCACAGCGTAAAAAATCCAAACGTGACAGTTAAAATTTCAAAAAATGGGGTTCCGCCCACAATGGCCGACTTCCTGTAGGGTTTAGGGTGGGGTCATAATATAATTTTTTACTTGTCTTGACATGTTCTATGGTTCTACCAAATTTCATTTGTCTACGATGAAAAAGGTCTCTCATTGCCGTAATGTATTTTGAACTTTGAGGTGGCGCTATTGAGTCATTTTGAAACATTAATTTTTTTCCACATCAAAACACAAATTTTTTCACCAACCTTGACATTTGGGTCATAGTTGGATTAGTGCAGAGCATCTATTTAGTCGACAACAAAGTCCAGTACTCTGAACCCCATTCATTTCAATGACACATTTATGACGTTACCACGGTAACATAGTTGCAAATAGAGGTATGTTTTCATTGGCTTTTTTGTTCAGTATGGGGATAGGGATGTCCATGCCAAATTTCAAATGTTTTTGCAAAAGTAAAATTTTTTTGGTCCCATTCAAATTTTCAAGGGGGCGCTGTGGAGCAATATAATGTTTAAAAAATTTTAATTGTATGTCCATGCATTCAGAACAAGATTTTGAACAAATCGTATATTAATGCCGGGAAATAGAACACTGCATGTTTGAGTTACGTACGATTTAGTACTTCAAAAAATGGCTTTTTTTTTGGCAGGCTGGCCACACCCACAATTTATGACTTAGAAAAATCCAAGTGACTCGTCTTTAATCCCACATGGGTCTAGTTCAGTTTGTCCAATTTCCAAGTTTCTAGAATGAAAATCCATTGCGTAAAAAATTCAAAAGGGAGAGTTAAAATTTCAAAAATATGGGATTCCGTCCACAATGGCCGACTTCCTGTCGGGTTTAGGGTGGGGTCATAATATAATTTTTTACTTGTCTTGACATGTTCTATGGTTCTACCAAATTTCATTTGTCTACGATGAAAAAGGTCTCTCATTGCCGTAATGTATTTTGAACTTTGAGGTGGCGCTACTGAGTCATTTTGAAACATTAATTTTTTTGCACATCAAATTACACATTTGTTCACCAATCTTGAATTTTGGGTCATAGTTGGATTAGTGCAGAGCATCTATTTAGTCGACAACAAAGTCCAGTACTCTGAACCCCATTCATTTCAATGAGACATTTCTGACCATTTCCACGGTTACCACGGTAACATAGTTACAAATAGAGGTATGTTCTCATTGGCTTTTTTGTTCAGTATGTCAAGCCACATGTCCCTGTCAAATTTCAAATGTTTATGACAAAGTAATTTTTTTGGTCCCATTCAAAAGTTCAAGGGGGCGCTGTGGAGCAATGTAATGTCTAACCTCTATAAAATGTATATGTATGCACTCAGATCAAGATTTTGAACAAAATGTATATTAATGCCGGGAAATAGGACAATGCAGGTTTGAGTTACGTACCATTTATTACTTGAAAAAATAGCTTTTTTTTTGGCAGGCTGGCCACACCCACAAATTATGACTTAGAAAAATCCAAGGTAGAAGACTGTAATCCCACATGAGTCTAGTTCATTTTCACCAATTTGCAAGTTTCTTGAATTAAAATCCACAGCGTAAAAAATCCAAACGTGAGAGTTAAAATTTCAAAAAAATGGTGTTCCGCCCACAATGGCCGACTTCCTGTAGGGTTTAGGGTGGGGTCATAATATAATTTTTTACTTGTCTTGACATGTTCTATGGTTGTACCAAATTTCATTTGTCTACGATGAAAAAGGCCTGTCATTGCCGTAATGTTTTTTGATTTTTGAGGTGGCGCTGTTGAGTCATTTTGATACATTAATTTTTTTCCCCATAAAAATAATTAATTTTTCACCAACCTTGAATTTTGGGTCCAATAAACCTGACTTTTCGTTAACGTTCAGGGGGTCAAAAATTGGTTCAATTTGGCAACCAAAATAAGAATAATAATAATAATAATAATAATGGAAACTCATTTTTTCCCCCTTTTTTTTCTCCTAAACCATAAGAGCTACAGTCATGTGACTTTCTCACATTGTGCCCCATCACAAATAAGGCCCCTGTGAATTTTTTCACAAGTCCACAACAAATCGATTGTCTTCTACGAATTTTTGAAAATGAAATTTGAAGAGGGCGCTAGAGAGCCATTTTGTGAGATAAAGCCATGATTTGCATATCATTGTGTTCAGCTCACAAATGTGCATAAACGCTGTATTAGCGTTTTCCCAACAAAAAATGAGTGAATGAGAAATATTTTATTGAAATATTCCAAAATTTGCAATTTCGTATAAAATTCACCATGACCACACCCAAAGTCATATTCAAATATAATTGATGATCTTTAATCTCACATGGGTTTAGTGGGTTTTGGCCAAATTTGAAGTGTTTGTGATGAAAACTGTGCGAGGAGATGTCCTGAATGTGAGGGTGTGCGCTTTTGTCATCACCGGGTTTGATCCAATATGGCCGACTTCCTGTACATTTTAGGGCGGGGCCATAATATCATTTTTGTCATGTCCCGACATGTTCTATTTTTTGATGCGAGTTTCAGATTTTTAGGTCGACTTTTTTCCGAGTCGAGCTCCCATAGGCCCAATGAAAATCAAAGTTTGAGGTGGCGCTATCGAGTCGTCTTTCGTTATTTTTTTTCGGGGTCTTTGGTGACAATTAGAGCTTGGCGAGTTCTAATTTTTGACACCACTCACTGGCATGTCGGGGCGTGTTAACCACTTGATTTTTGCCATTTTCCCCGTTTCGGACGCGGTTTTAATGAGTCCCTCGCCGGGACGTTGTCTCCGGCTCGGGCCTAATGAACAAGTCTAATGCTGACTGCCTACAATTTTCAATAAATGTGCATTTGTCTGAAAATAAAAAATGGGTTTCCGTGTTAATTTCCTGCAGATGAAGAACACTCGCTTTTTATAATTGTCTCTGAGCACAACAGCGCCCTCTAGCTCACTGTTAGCGTCACTACTTCCTGTCCAGTTTTATCTCTGAAGTTTTTGCAGAGTCACACTAAAAATGGGGCTGCGGGTGGGTTAGGGGTCAGAGGTCAGAGGTTTGGGGTTAGGGTTCATTCATTCTAATTTTAGTTAGCATTAGCATTAGCTTCAAGACACAAATACCAACACAGAAGCTTCCTACGGTGAAGCGTTTACATCACAGTAAAGATCCTGCGTCTGTGATGATCTGTCTGTAACTCGTCCACTGTTTTAAATATTGATTTATTTCAGCACGACTCGGCTGATTTCCAACACTCAATGAATGGAGCAGGAAGTGTGACTTTGCACTTTTAGAAAGAACCGGAGCTAATCAGTTGGCGCTGTGAAAATGGCCTGCTAAAAATACCCACGTTTGTACTTAATGTGGAAATGTCATGTTGTCTTATGTTGCAACATGAGATTTACACAGAAAGACGGTGCACGGAGGTGTTTTTGAGTTTTAATTTAAGCTTTTATATAAACTGCGTCTGAAAATCGGCACCAACATGACATCAGCACGAGATGAACATACCTGCAGGTTTAGAAAATAAAACAGCACCAACACGAGCCATCTGCTTTTATTTCCTCTGAAAGATTTTATCTCTTTTTACATTGACTAAGTTCTTCCCACTGCCGCCTCCAACGTCACACCATTGATTCATTGATGTCAAACTTACGCGCCTCTATTTCCTTCTTTGACGCCAAACTTTCGTGCAGTGGCTCTATTTCCCTCTTTGATGGTCTAATTTTTGTGCAGTGGCTCTATTTTCTTCTGTAACAGTCAAATTTTGTGCAGTGGCACCATTTCCTTTCATGGTCAAACCTTCGTGCAGTGGCCCCATTTCCTTCTTTAATGGTCAAACTTTCATGCAGTGGCTCTATTTCCTTCTTTGATGGACAGATCCATTGTCTTTGTCTTAAAAGCTGCATAATTTTCATTTCTTCGTGTGTTTTCCATGATGAGGCTGTGGCATGATGCGCAAAATGACAGTTCAAAATCAAAACTCGTGTATTCTTCAGCGCATAATCTTTCCCCACGTCTGTCTCACTTTGGCGTTTTCTGCTGGACAGTGCCCCCCGGTGGCCATTAGCCAGTAAAAATCTATATATTAGCCATACTATTGAGGTTCAAAGCGTGGGGGGAAAAGTAGCGGCTAATAGTCTGAAATTTACAGTAGATTTTTTGTGATTTGAACAATATAATCCCACCCACACAGACGCTTCAATAACACTCACATTTCCTTTTGCACACGGCCTTTGAAGTAAACAAAACATGACAATTTGCACATAATGAGAGCGATCCCACACAGGTCACGGCGCCGGCAGAGGCTAATGGAGGTGACTCTCTTTATGTTGAATCCATATCACAGCGCTCACTTCACTGGTGCAGTGCATGCTGGGACATATGACTCAAGTCCCAGTGGAAAGACCCCAGAGTGCGACATACACCATCCGATCTAATCTATGGCTAGTTTTTGTTTTCGCTAATGAAGTGAGATTCTCCGGCTGCAGTGGACAAAAAATTATTGGGTTTCCACGGTGACAGGGCCTTGTAATTGGCAAACAGTGTGATAAATGTGCACGGGACGGGGAAGTGCTAAAGGTGGTTTATACAGTCATGGTGAGAATAGAGATAAGGTGAAAAAATACCTCATATGATATACAAAAAAGTGAGAAAATGTCTAGTATTGGCGCATAAACTGGGCCAAAATACTGCGTTACTATGGAGATAATTTCACTATTTTGATCTCTGTGGGCTGTCTCTACCGAAGTTGTTTCTGGATTAAGTTTTCCACCCTTTTTAGATGAATAAAAAAGATTTAAACAAACTTCTGTCAATTTAAAGTCATAATGTGTCACTTTCTGGGGGTGAAAGTCATTTATGTATGATTTCATGTAAATAGAAAGTTAAAACCACAGTTTGGAACATTCTCCACAGAGATAGATGTGTTTTATGTAATACTGTGTGAGATTATAGCCAAATGAACAACATTTCCATGAAAACAAGCAGGAAGATGCTGTCCCCCAGGTGTAGTAAGAGTCAGGTTTGTGGAGATGCAAGCTCGCTCAGAGAAAAGACACAAAACATCCAGAATGAAAAAAACAATTTTTAAGTGCTATTTTTGAGCAAAAAGGTTACATAATATGGCTTTAAGAAGACAAAAGAAATGGCTCTTCATGTGTTTATAGGTTTTTCTGTTCCAATACCGATATCGATACATTGGTTTTAAGTATCTGCTGATCCTCGATATCGACCGATACCAGGGCATATGACTGAAATCATCATTTATTTCCTCTAAACACAGTGTGTGGTAAAAATGATCTAAATGTGTTTTTTTAACTACAGAAAAGCTTTTAAAAATACAAGTTTAATATTTAAGAGTCAGCATTGTCCAGTAAATCGTGTTATTACACCAGTTTATAAGCTAAAATGGGATATCAGCTGAATCGATATTTTAGAAGCCGATATCTGATCCACCAAAAATGCCAATATATATATAATCGGCACCGATGGTCAATATAGTTCTTTTATTTGTTAGAATTTGCCTGTTACAGTGGGGCAAAAAAGTATTTCGTCAGCCTCCAATTGTGCAAGTTCTTCCACTTAAAAAGATGAGAGAGGCCTGTAATTTTCATCATAGGTTCACTTCAACTATGAGACAAAAAAAAACCCAAAAAACAGAAAATCACATTGTCTGATTTTTAAAGAATTTATTTGCAAATTATGGCGGAAAGAAAGTATTTGGTCAGTAACAAAAGTTCATCTCAATACTGTAATAAACCCTTTCTGGCAATGACAGAGGTCAAACAGAGGCTCATGACAGGTTTGAGAGAGACACAAATCTTGCTTTTTTGTAGGTGACCAAATACTTATTTTACTGAGGAATTTAACTATTAATTAATTAAAAATCCTACATTGATTTCCTGGATTCTTTCCCCTTCCTTCTGTCTCTCATAGTTGAAGTGAACCTATGATGAAAATTACAGGCGTTTCTCATCTTTTTAAGTAGGAGAACTTGCACAATTGTTGGCTGAATAAATACTTTTCTTGACACTGGTTAAGAGCCAGTCTGAGAAACACAGTGAGCCAAAGTGACAGAGGCTTAAAGCGACAGAACTGACTCATTCATACGTCATGTCACCACACAAACCTTTCATTTTTATACATATTTTCCGAGTAGTCTTGCTGTAGTGATGTCAGGTGGAACCAAATGTTGCCAAATGACACAAGAAAACTCCTGAGTGTGAGGTTTGTTTGGGCTTAGAGGCAAAAGAGTTTTATAAATGGATTTCAGAGCTCAGGGCTGACCTCATTAATAACAAGTACGAGGCTGGAAAGTTTGAAAGTGAAAATTATGAACCTTTGTAAACAATAGATTAATTATGTTTGGGCTGTGAAAGGGGAAGGGGTGGTCCTGCTGTTTCCATGTGACACTGAGGACACAGAGGGACGACACTGAGGCGCAGGAATGAGATTAAACATATTGATCCATCCAAATAATATGACGTTCAATTTTAATTTAAATTTTTAGCTTTGATAAACGTAAATGAGGCTTCTGTGCATGTTCCACTGAAACGAGGCCCCCGGGGAAAGACTCCGGACACGCTGGAGGGACTATGTCTCTCGTCTGGCCTGGGAACACCTTGGGGTCTCACTGGAGGAGCAGGAGGACGTGTCTGGGGTGGGGGAAGTCTGGGAGTCCCTGCTTAGACTGCTGCCCCCGCGACTCGGCCTCTGGATAAGATAATGTTGTAGAAGTTTTATAGACACTGTGTTCTAGCTTCATTCATTTGCTAACGCTAACAGGAGCGAGACGCCTGATTTGTCTCTTATTATTGTTCATATCTTGATTTATAGACAAAAAAGCGAAATAAAAACCCCAGGATCATGTAGAGGGTTAATACGAACATTTAAGACCAAAATGACGAGTCTGACAGCAGCAGTTACAGAGAGAGGGGACAAGGATTTTCTATAGAAAGTGAATTGGAGCCAGAATCAATGGAGTTAGAAGTGCGGCCATGCTCAAATCGTACGTGGAACGCGGCGGCTAGCAGGTTAGCCATGTCCATTTATATAAACAGTCACATTTATATGACCAGCGTGCAGTTTGAACAGGTAACGTGAGGGATTATCCTGTTTTTGTCTCATTATTTTTCTGTTTTTCCTGAACACTGCCAGAGAATCGGCTGTCGATAAAATCCCTATAAAAGCCTATAAATGAATCAATTTGAAAGAGTTTGATTTCGATTTGATGATTTGTACTGCCCTAGATGAAATAAGCAGTCTATAAAAATATATATGTGAAGAGTTTACTGAAAAGGTCATGTAAGGCTTGTGGTTTACTCTTCATACAAACTTGTTTTCAAAAGCCAAATATATATTTACTGCTATAAAAATATGACTCTGTCCCGTCTTGATAAAATCCTCTAGATGTTATGTTCACTCATAATATCTGTGGAAGATGGGAACACAAAGTAAAACACTTTTTGGCAGTTTTTCAAAATGTCCTGGTTCAGGCTCTGAGTCTTGGTTCAGCCGAGGTTTAGTCCTGGTTTAGTCCTAGTTTAATCCTGGTTTAGTCCTAGTTTAATCCTGGTTTAGTCCTAGTTTAATCCTGGTTTAGTCCCGGTTTTAGTCCCGCTTTTAGTCCCGCTTTAGACTAATATCTGTAGAAGATGGGAACAAAACGAAAACACTTTTTTGGCCGTTTTTCAAAGTGGAGACTGTTTTCTGTTTTCTTCATCTGTTTCTGGAGGAAAACGCTTCATCTGTGTCCTTCAACAAACACTATGATGATTATGATGATTTTTATGATTATATTGTCTTATTGTGGTGGCTGCAGAAATGTGTAAAGCGTCACACCACAGGCAGACGAAGTGGAAGAAGTACTCCATTTTTAAGTAATGAACAGATACTGAAGCTGTTTTAATTGTTTTGTTTTTTTTTGTTTTTTTTTGCTCAAATTATGAACATGATAAAAAATAAACCAGGTCTCAAAATATAATAAAAAATACTTTCACTTTTCGGTTCAGTTCAAAAATGTAGTGGAGCAGAAAGTAAAAAGTATCCACTGTAAAATGTACTTAAGTAAAGCACAGATACCTAACATTTATACTTAAGTACTTTACTACTTTTGTTTTGTTATGTTTCACCTCTGGCTGTAGTCATGCGATAATATTCACATTTTGTCTCAACAGTTTAAACATTATGAATATTAATTATAATTTTAAAGTATTACAGAATTCAGCTGGAGAGTTCAACAGCAAAAACAGGATCTCCATTTTGAAAAACTGCCAAAAAGTGTTTTTCTTTTTGTTCCCATCTTCCACAGATATTATCAGTGAATATAATATCTAGGGGATTTTATCAAGACGGGACGGAGTCATATTTTTATAGCAGTAAAATATATTTGGCTTTTGAAAATATATTTATACAAAGAGTAAACCACAAGCCTCGCATGATTTTCAAATGGCACTTGTCTCTCTTCAGATGTAGCAGGAAGTACTTCACACATGTGTCCTGTGTCTCTGGCTCCTGTGGCTCAGAGACTTTAAAGCAGCTCAGTGTGAACAAGTCTCTCCATGAACCAAAGAACATCTCCCACATGTGAGAGCCACAAGAACCATCTCACACTCTGAGGACTAAACCAGGACTAAACCAGGACTAAAACCAGGACTAAACTGGGACTATGAACCATCTCACACTCTGAGGACTAAACCAGGACTAAAACGGGACTATGAACCATCTCACACTCTGAGGACTTCAGGGACCAAGCTCCTGGTTTAGTCCCAGTTTAGTCCCGGTTAAGTCCCGGTTTAGTCCCGGTTAAGTCCCGGTTTAGTCCCGTTTTAGTCCCGGTTTAGTCCCGGTTCAATCCTGCTCCAATCCTGCTCTAGTCTCTGTTTAGTCCCGGTTTAGTCCTGGTTAAGTGTTGGTTTGGACTTGGTTTAGTCCTGGTTAATTCCTGGCTTAATCCTGGTCTAGTCCTGGTTTAGTTTAGCTGTGCATGTGACCGAGTTTTATACTCAGTCTTCTATTTTAAAGTTAATTCCATGTTGATTTTGATATTGTGATTTTAATGTCTTTCTTATTCTGTAAAACACTTTGTCTGTATAAATAACCTTACGTTGTCTTATGACTGAACACAAAGAGCTCAGTCTGGGGCCATAGTGGAGATAATATTTGCTGTTATCATGGTTAAACTATTATATTTTATCGTCTCTTCCAAACCCACACCTCCATATCTCTGGTCTTTCCACTCCTTCCTCCTTCCACCTCAGCTCGTACCGTGAGTCCCCTCGTTTTGTAATGAACTGCTGGGGCGTCCTGTCAGCTGCCTCCCCTCGACACACCGGATGATAAGTGTCGGGACTACTGACCTTTCTCTTACAGGGCACGCCGTATCGGGCTGATTAGAGCGCTTCGTGATTGGTCGATCTCGCTCACGCTCGTCTTAATTGCCGGGATATGCAAGAGGCTTCCCTGATACAATCCCATTAACGAGGAGCCTGTGTCTAAGTGAACGAAGGTGAGGCGGTCTAATTAAGATGTAAGAATAGGACACAGGAAGATAAGAGAAGATGCTGGATTAAAATGTGGGAGATGTTCACACCTGTACAAAATGACTGAAGGGTTTAGTCGTTATTGGTGTTCATTTACATACGGAAAAATGGTATCAAGACATAATAAAATCAATAACATAATCTGATAATGAGGCTTCATAATCCTTATATACAAGGAATTATATAAGTGTTTGAACAGGAGTGAGTGGAAGTACAAATGTATTTATTCCCACAGCTTTTCCCCAATGTCAAAAACATAGACCAGACATGGCCAAACTACGGCCCAGGGGCCACAGATGGCCCTTTGGGTTTATTAATCCGGCCCGCCGAACGTGACCGAATTATATTAAAATAGGTAAGTGTAAACCTTGCTCACTTTACCTTTTCACTTGATAAAACTGAGTGTGAGTTTTTCTGCTGTTTATTTAACTGAAATTTAATAAATTCATTATTAATTTAATTAATGCATTTGAAAATTTGTACAATGAGCCTTGCATATTCATGCTTTGCTACATGTCACAGTCCTAACATAGACTGTATATATAGCTAATTTTTTAGCTGCTGCGTTACAAATAGTAAGTGATCATGAGCGCACTTCTGGCTCTTTCGACTCTGGCTCCAAATCACTTTCTATTGAAAAACTGTGGCTCCTCTCACTCTAACTGCTGCAGAGAGCCTCATTATTTTGGTCTTAAAATGTTCGTATTAACCCGCTCTGCACTGCTATTTTGTCTCTACATCAAGTTATGAACAAGACCTTTCCCCGAGGTCGCTCCCGCCAGCGTTAGTAAAAGGTTTGATTGACAATGCTGTTAAACGCCTGCTCCCTGTTAAACCAGCGTTATGGGTGGGAAGGGACGTTACCTTTAAGGTCCTCGCTCCAGATTGGCTCTTTGGTTGCTATGATACTCGTGGTCAGAAGTCCAAATATAAAATTCGGCTCCAAATTGTCCGCTATACCTGCTCTGGCCTCGATGAGCTTCACTCGACTTGAGCTGAACGCTGTGTCTGACGTCACACTCACTTTGTCCACTTCTTGACACAGTCTATGGTTAAATAACATGTTGTATTCTGTTTCTTTCCATCATCAGATATGTACAGTCCACTTTTCTTCTATTGAACCTTATTCGTACAATATTCTCCATTTGCATTACTTAAACATCTCTATTTCATATCTCATACAGACATTATGTAACTGCTTTATCCTGACAACTTCTTTCATTCCAAACTGTCAAACTGCTCCATAGTCTAATCTCACGTACAGACGGGTTTATTGAGATTCCAGGGATGAGCCTTGTGTCCTGTTTATACGTGGCTCCTCTAATATTCTACATGACACCAGTGAATTATGCAGTCATTAATAAATGGGCTGCAGTGATGTGTCTGAGGCAGATGAAAAATAGCTTTACCATGAAAAGCACGGCTCAAAACCTGCCAATACTGTTTAGAATTTAAATGCTAATGGAGAAAGTGCTGCGGACACATGTGGGATATAGGAAATAATTTTACAATGAGAATATAGTTTGACGAAATTTAGTTTTAAAGCTCCTATATTACGCAAAATGAACTCTTGTGAGCTTTAAGACATGTTATAATGCTGTTACTTCATTAAAATAGACCTGGAATTGTGTTTTGTTTCACTCACACGTTTGAGTAACACTTTACTGTACATCTCCAAAGCTCAAAACACTCTGTTCCACCTTGTGATGTCATGAAGTGGTATTTTTCAAGTTAATGGCTCCTTTTTACCTCTAGAGAGGGAACAGTTTTTCAGTGTAAAGTGAACTGGAGCCAGAATCAATAGAGCCGGAAGTGAGCCCACGATCACTTCCTATTTGGTGGCTAGCACGTTAGCTATGTCCATTTGTATTTACAGTCTATGATGTGCAGTGCAAATCAAAAAACATTCTGTCCTTTGAATAGTGAAAAGTCCTCAAAATGGCGCCTATAAACAAACTGAAACCCATTAGTATTATCCCTTCAGTTGACACACTGCACGATTAGCATTCGTGTTAGCATGTGTTCGTGTGCGTGTTATCATGTTTGGACACAGGGGCCTCACTGTTCATTAAATCAAGGACTAACGTGGCGGTTACATAGAATTAATGTTCCCGAGAAGGTAAATCTCATACATAAAAGATTTACATGGCCCCGTGTGCGGATGGAGGGGGGGAAGGGGGGGTGCTTGGTCATGTGACGCAGGGATCGCTGAACGAGCATTTCCTCCATAAACATGATTAATGAACACGACAGCTAAATTAGACTGAGCGCGAAACAAGCCTCCGCTGCAAGAAGCAAACTGAGCGTGTCTCATCTTAAGCTGCTTTTAATACAAATATTGGCTTACGAGACATACTTTAGCGGCTGTGCGGCTAATCGCTAATATATGTGAAACGATGACTCGCAAAATAAAAGCTCAGCCTGTTACATACAAATGAGAGTTGATCAAATAGTTGAGTTAAATTGGCCACAAATCAAACAACGAGCCCATTGTTAATGAGGAAAAATGTTTGCAAGAGTAAAGGCTTTTAATCATAGACTGTAAATGTAAATGAACATAGCTAACCTGTATTTGAGTGCTAGCTATGTTTATTAATGAATTATTAATAAAAAGAAGTTACTGTATGAATTGGGCTGAGTTTGACTGAGATCAGAAGAGTGAGATTCGACTGCTGGAGCTGGTGTAGTAAGTAAGAAATGCAGACAGGAGGCAGGAATTATGTTGGGTGCTGGTACCATATATTATAGTGAATTACATTACAAAATAATATTTACAGAAACAAAAATAGCAAAACACAAAATAGTAATATTTACAGTCTGCAGGTTTGAACCGGTAAGATGTGATAGGTAAGTGCACTATAAGTTCTAGTTGGTTGAGATGAGTTGGTTGCAACAAAAGGGGAAAAAAAATGAAAAGTAATCCGTACAGGTGGCGTCCACTTATTACTGACTTTTCAGTATTTGAGAGTATGTGTTCTTTGCGTAGTATCCATTGGTATTGTCCGTTAGAATAGTGTCCATTGGCTTTGCTTATAGTTAAAAAGTCAGCACAACTAAGTGCTAAATGATCCCAAAAAGGCATTCAATGTGTTTTACAAGGATCACAAACAAGAAAACACCGTTAGCCCGAGCATGCTAATGCTAAGCTAGTTAGCTTAGCATCGGATGCTAGCGGCACTTTACATTCATTCAAACTCACCAATTCCTCAGTTTAGCATCGCATGATGGCGGAAAACGGACTCCCCACGGACCGGAGGTTAGCTCTACAATGTTAAGAGTGGAACTACTTAGTTTGTTGAAGCTTAAAAACACAGAAAAGAGCGAATATTGTAAATTGTTTGGGACTGACCTTTTCACACCTACCTCAGCAGCTTCTCCCACAACTCTGACCAGGGAGCTGC
Organism: Periophthalmus modestus; assembly: GCA_019594935.1. Classification (NCBI taxonomy): domain Eukaryota; kingdom Metazoa; phylum Chordata; class Actinopteri; order Gobiiformes; family Gobiidae; genus Periophthalmus; species Periophthalmus modestus. The sequence goes on along the minus strand of JAIEZT010000099.1, from coordinate 39,348 downwards.
CGACACAGGTTGAAAAGACGCTCCGTGAGCTGTGATTGGCGGACTCGGGTCACGTGATTAGGGGTGCGGTTACGTAACGTGCCTTACGTGAGAGACGCGGAGGGCAGAAATAAATATATAAATGTGGCTTTTATATAAACAAGATTTAACGGCAGGTCAAAGCAGGAGTTTAATAAAACATTTTTTAATAAGACAGAATTTTAACCTGGGTTATACCCGCTTCCTGCTTCATCGACTCTGGCTACAATTCACTTTCTTTGTAAAAAACGAGGACTGTCTCTCTGTAAATGCCGCTGTCAGACTCGTCATTTTGGTCTTAAGATGTTTGTTTTAACATGATCCTGGTTCTTGAGAAGTTGTCTGTGTGATCCCCTCAGTCGTCCAGGTCTGATCCATAGTAAAAGCCAAAAGTAAAATCTGTCAACTGGACAAATCGTAGGAGTGAAGACATTTTGCCGCTTCTTCAGTTCTAGTTAAATTACTGCTGGACACTGCGTTATATCTTTCTACAAACAGAAACTGTAAACAAAAGTTATTTTCAGTTTCAGTGTCTTTCGCTCCTCCCTTCAGACAGATATAAATCCGACTCACATGAGGCTAATTCTGCTTTCTGATTGGCTAATCATGTTAAGAAGCAAAACATCAAATTATAATAATGGGATTTCACGTCCAGTGTTTTTGTAACTAAATATACATCAGCATTACAACTGTTACCTGCTATATTTGATTTGAACATGTTTACTTCTTATACTGAGACGCACATTAGGCCGGGTTCATGGAATTTATAAACAAAATCTAACACGTATTTGTTTAATTGCTGTTTTTAAAGAGTTTAAACTGAGGCGTGGACACAAAATGGATTTATAGACGTAGTGAAAGGCGACATGGAGGAGCAGACGATGACCGTGTCCCGATTCACCGGCTGCACATTCTGAAGTGAAGCTGCTGACTAAGCTAAACGTTTAAAATGGACACTGAAATAATTACAGTTTTACTTTTAATTTTTTATTATTTCATAGAAGAAGAGTCAAGGTGTCGTTGTCGCAGCCGTATATTTCTGTTTAGATTGAATGAAGTAAGGAAATCATTTTTCCCTTTGAATATCAACAGGCAATTATAACGTTCGAGGTGATTTTTTCCCCCAGTTGTAGCTGGTGAGAATCAGCTCCTCCAAATCCGAGGCCATGTTTCTCAACTGGAAAAAGGTGGTTTGCCCTCTCCGGGTGGAGGAGTCTCTGCCTCAAGTGGAGGAGTTCAAGTATCTCTGGGTTTTGTTCACGAGTGAAAGAAGAGCGTGAGATTGACAGACAGATCGGTGCAGTGTCTGCAGTGATGCGGTCGCTGTATCGGTCTGTCGTGGTGAACAAGGAGCTGAGTCGAAAGGCTTGGCTCTCGATTTACCTCAGTCTACGTTCTACCCTGACCTGTGGTCATGAGCTCTGGGTAATGACCGAAAGAACAAGATCGCGGAAACAAGTGGCTCCACAGGGGTGTGCGGTCCCATAGAGATAGGGAGAGGAGCTCGGAGAAGAGCCGCTGCTCCTCCACGTCGAGAGGAGCCAGCTGAGGTTTCTCGGGCATCTGTTCAGGATACCTCCTGGACGCCTCTCCAGTGAGGTGTTCTGGGCATGTCCCACCGGGAGGCCCGGGGAAGACCCAGGACACGCTGGAGGGACTGTGTGTCTTGTCTGGCCTGGGAACGCCCTGGGGTCCCACCGGAGGAGCTGGAGGACGTGTCTGGGGTGGGAGAAGTCTGGGAGTCACTGCTTAGACTGCTGCCCCCGCGACCCGGCCCCGGATAAGAGGAAGAAAATGGATGAATGAATGGATGGATGTAGCTAGTACGACATAACTTTAAGTTATGTTGCCCCACTAGAAGAAGTCACGCGCAGTGCATGATGGGATATAGCAGTGCACGAAGTTCACAGCTGATCTCCATTAAACGCAGAGCACATTTGTCAGGTGCATGAAAAGGGACAGGCTTTGTTGCGCCAGAAGTGGCGTAAGTGTCCTTCAGTGCACCTGATGAAGTGTGCAACCATGGAATTGGGACACAGCCTCTGTCTCCTGCAGGCCTGATGGGAACTAGCTAATCCTGATTTCCCTCTTTATATAGAAGAAATGTAACTAAACACAACCCAACACGATCATTTGCATCTTGTTTTCATAAATACATTTGTCTGGGGGCCAAATGCTGTAATGTTTTGATGCTTGTTGACACTATTATTAAGAACATATGGACATTTCCAAGCAGGCGCTCCATATGCTGCGCTGCTGTCTTCTTCTGGTGTTTGTTAGCTGCTGTGTTCTTCTTCTGGTGTTTGTTAGCTGCTGTGTTCTTCTTCTGGTGTTTGTTAGCTGCTGTGTTCTTCTTCTGGTGTTTGTTAGCTCGCTGGCTCTCACACTGTGTCTCTCTTTCTGGCTCACTGTTTCTCCTCTGGTCGGTGTCTGTGTGACTGTTCCTCTCACAGCTCTCACTGAATCCAAAACAGCATCGTCCTCAACAACAATTATGAATCAGCTCCAGCAAAGAGCTGAATGTGATAATATTCTACTGGAGAATGACGAGGATTTAGGGAATGCACAAACACACACAGACACACACATACACACACAAACACACACTAACACACACAGTTACACACACACATAGGGACAGACACACAGACACATTACACAAACAAAAAACACATTCATGTGCCCACACAAACAAACACAAACACAGTTACACACACAAACATATTCACACACACACACACACACACACAGACCCCCCCACACACACACACAGACCCACACACACACACACACAGATAGACACACACACACACACACACACACACACACACACACACAAACACAGACCCACACACACACACACACACACACACACACACACACACACACACACACACACACACACACACACACACACACACGCACATACTGCAACTGCAACTAAACCCAGAACTAAATCTGGAGGAGGAATAAACCAGGACCTGAACTGGACCAAACTGAGTCTGTATCAGGACTAAACTGAGTCTATATCAGGACCAAACTGAGTCTATATCAGGACTAAGCTGAGTCTGTATCAGGACTACACTGCGCTCATATCAAGACTAAACCAGGACGAGTTGGATCACAGCCTCACATTTTTCACATTAGACTGAGCCTAACCTTAACTCAAACCTTAACTTACAGTAAAAGAACCCATATATGAACTTTAAACAATGCAGAGAATGTTTAGTCCCCACAAAACAGAGGTACCCATAAGACAAGTGTTTTAAAAGATGTCAGTCCCCACAATGTAAGGTATATCCAAGACACCCACAGGTTTACATGCTTATGGGGGACAAGTGGGACCACACCCTTAGATTATTTACATTAGACTGATCCTAAAGTTAATCTAAACCTTAAATGAAATGAACTCATGCCTGAACTTTAAACAATGCTGACGATGTTTAGTCCCCACAAAGTCAAGCTAGATTTACATGCTTGTGTTCATTACCTTAACCTGAACCTAAACCTAAACCTTAACCCAAATTCATCTTCATTTTAAACAATCTGTTGAAGGTTTTATCCCATGAAAAACCTGATTTTAGGTCCCCACAAAGCTGTGTTAGGTTTACACGCTTCTGGGGGACAAGGGGGGACATTGCCTTAACTATTGTCTAACCTGAACGTCAACCTTAACCCAAATTAATCATTTTAAACAATATTTTTAATCTACCGAAGGTTTTATCTCACAAAAACCTGATTTTTGGTCCCCACAAAGCCAAACGTCCTCATGAATTGACGATAAATATAGATTTAAGCCCCCGGAATGTGATGAATATCCTCCCACACACACTCGTTCTGTTTTCCCTGCACCGCGCTAACGTCGAGAGCGCCGTAAATCCTCTTTATGTTTGAAATAATTAATAGTCTATAGTGTGCGATTATCAGCGTCTGTTTGGAGTGCTGACATTTAGCACTTCACACTGAGTGATAGCAGATGACGGGAGCTGCGAGCAGGCAAAGGCACTAGACTCAGACTCGCAACCGGAGAGGTAACGTCATGAGAAAACTAAAAATATGAGACTTAAAAGCGCACTGTGTAACTTTTCTGGTGGAAGATGTCACTGCTTTGCCTGTGTTGTTTCGTAAAAGCATTAAATATAAGTGTTTCCATGGAAATAAGTAACACCAGGCCAGATCTGTGGAGAGGCGACCCCCGCTCACAGTAAGAATCCATGTTTTCAAGGTATTTTTCAGCAATAATAGACACTTACAGTAAAGCAACACTGTGGAACATCTCTAAACGTGTTAAAGGGCTCATATTACTCTATTTTCTGATCTGTTCTAATGTTTCCTCATTAAAAACAGACCTGGAGTTGTGTTTTTTTGTTTCATTCACACATGTTTAACGCACAAACAAACCTGCAGATTTAGGCTGAGTTCTTCTCCCAAACTGAAAAGACTCTGTTCCACCTCGTGATGTCATCATGTGGTGATACAGGAAGTGCTCCACTGTGTTTTTAAACTCCACACACCTTCATTTCTAGAATCATTTGGATCATTTCAGAATCTCTGGAATTGCCAATCTCTTGTGAGTCTCTTGTGAAGGTAAAAGGAGCTGTTAACTTGAAAACTACCACCTTGTGATGTCATGAAGTGGTAGTTTGTTGAGGAGGTAACAGCATTATAACATAACTTAAACCTCACTGTGTAATATAGCACCTTTAATATATGAACTTTGCATGAATTGCTTTCAAATATTAAAGGTGTATTATGTAACTTTCCTGGTGAGAGGCCGACCTGCTGCCTGCTTGTCTGGAATGTTCCACAGTGTTACATTCAGCTTGGTCCTAATACTTCTTTACTGGTGCTTTTTAAATTGAATTTCTAAATGGGAATTTTATGGGAATCAAGATGCAAAACTAAACTAAGGTGGATAAAAGAAGTTTTTAATGATTCCTAACAAACGGATCAGTGCACCGCAGCATGCTAGCTAGCTCGCTGTGTCTCGAAGCTAATTATTATTAAAAGCATAAAACATAAAATAAACAACATATTCAAACACAAGTTAATTTAAGTAAAAACTATCTCATTGTTTTTATATGTGGAATACTTCAATTTGTGTCGCTGTTTTAATATTGACTATGCCTTAAAATTAGCATTAGCGTTAGCATTGAGACACAAACATGCCTCTTTCCAAACACAGAAGTGGAGTTTGGTTTCTGCAGCTCCCTGTCCACTGTCTGATTTTAAAATATTTGTTAATTTTAGCGTGACTCTGCAAAAACCTCAGAGATAAAACTGGACAGGAAGTAGTGACACTAACAGGAAGTAGTGACGCTAACAGTGAGGCAGAGGGCGCTGTTGTGCACAGAGCGTATTGTTAAAATAAGCTACATGAATATCTGTTGTTCTGTATGATGTAACAGACGTCCAGCAGTTCTGTCTCTTACCTGCGTTATCTGCTCCAGTCTGTGTTTCGCCCCCTTCAGGATGGGGTCGGAATAGCGGACAGTCATCTCCGGGTTTTCCCTCTGGGCTTTCACGCTGCTGCCAACCACTGGACCGGCGTAACTGCACAAAAGCACAACAGCACACGTGTATTTCAGTGCTCAGTGCCCCAGATATGTGCGTGTAGAACTCGTGACCTACTTTACACACAGATACTACTGCACCATTAAACGAGATCCTTGGAAACGCAATCCCCAAGTCTGGATATAGTTTCAATTAACCTTCCTCTGGGCTTAAAAAACATGATTTATCTTGTAATAAGGGTCATGTTTGGGCTTCGAGATATTAATTCAGCAGTGAAAAAAAGTTGTAAAACTGGAGTGTGTGCATGTCCTCTCAGTGGTCCTTGGCGGCGTATGCGCTATGGTTCAGTGCCCAAAAATATGCAAGGTAAGATGGGAAAATGATGACTGTGTGGAAGCTGCTCGATGTGGTCAAAGTATCAGGCAGATTTGCATAAAGAAGGACTTTTACCAGAGGGAGTTTATGTTAAAAAATGACTGAAAATAATTCAAGAACGCAACAGAAGCTGGCCACATAACTAAACAGAAAAAAGCACATCTGTGTAAGAACCACAAGCACACAGCTACAGGTAAGACGCCAATGGACTAAACCACTCCCCCTGCAGGAAGGACCTCCCCCAGACATGTACAAGTCATTCCACAGGAGCTGATTAGATTTGAACTTAAGTAACTATGAACAATATACAAATGTAATATTGCTTACTAGCTTACAAAGGTGTAAAACGTTTCCCATGCAGCAGTTTTTCACTCATGAAGGGAAAATAACAGCTATGTTCTGGTCATTTTGGTTGAGGCCACATCTCTTAATGTGTCACCTTCACTCTGGGTATTATACAGCATGGCCCAAAAGTCACTGACAGTTGAAAAAAAATCATAACTCTTTTGTTTCTAAATGTTTGTCTTTTATTTTGTCAGAGCAGTTAGAACGACCCTTCTGACATTAATCTGAGCAAATACAGCACCGAGGAACAAACCCTCATTGTACAGTGGTACTTTGAGTCACATGGGTCAAATTCACAAACCCAGCGGTGTTACCGTCGACATTTTAATACCAGAGATGCACCGAACGTAAATGTCATTAAAGGAATAATAAGTGTTTTTCAAAGACAGGGGGCAGTATGTGATCTCCACAGACCTGACTAGTCCTGATTTCTTCCTGTGCCGTAGTTTGGACATCCCTGCTCTAAGCCCTTGCACGTTACCTTTTGTTTAAATATTTTAGATCCCATTTGTTTAGTTTACCTTTTACATTCCTGTTCATTAAATTACTTCTTTATTTCGCCATTTTTTTCATTTTTGGTTTTTGAGATGAGCTGGGTCGTAATGTCACCGCAAAACGTTAAAAATGGCCGACACTAGACATGCCTCTTTTTGTCTGGATCATGTGGAGACTCAGGAAGTACTGCATGTGGATGTGTTTAACTGATTTATACAAGTGAAATGAACAGGTTTAACCAAATGAAATATCTTTAAAGTAACTGGTGTATGTGTGAAATTTAACGTAAAAATGAACTATAACTAAACAAAGTCAACGATATAACTCAGTTTAACACGAACAAGAGTCGATTCTGTGTCATATCGGACCTTTAAACTATATAAAAGTTGTACTATGTCACTTTTCTACGAGATGTTATTACTTTGCATCAAATATTCCACAATATGGCATTAAATTTTAAACCTTACCCAGAGAAAAAGCAAAAAGCAGGTCAAGTAACACGGTCAGGTCAGATCTGTGGACAGGCGACCCCAAGTCTGAGTTAGAATGTAGGTTTTTAAGATAATTTGGAGCCATAAAAACACCTGGATGCTAGAACGATGCATGTCATACTGTGGAACATTACAGGGAGAGCAAGAACATCTCCAAGGAGACGAGCAGGAGGGGTACGCTACTCCAGAAATGTACATAGAGCAACTTTAAATATGTTACGACACTGGCAAAACATCAGACCCAGTTTTTCAGTTTCAAATCCAAATATTTTGTATTTGAAGTAGATTTTTATAATGTTTTGACGCAAGTACAGAGGAGTTATACAGTAAAGCTCGTACAAGTACAAGGGCGGGTCTCAAGTCAAACATTCATAGGAAAAAACATTGTGTCATATTTACCAACTTTCCGAGAAGCAGACGGCAAAACAGCCATGACTTTAACTTTCTAACCCCACCCTGTCAGAAAAGAACTGCAGCCGTGAGGAAGACGACGGGGGGAGGAGTCCGTGAAGAAGCGTGGACTTGAACCAAACCACCAAAAACCTGACTCTCGTTACGCCAGTGATGAAACAGCAAAGTGCAGGGAGCCATGCCATTTACTCCCCGACGAGCAAACCCAGCAGTCCCTCTGAACTAATGCGCGATTCGCTTTTAATGGAGGGAAAAGCAATAAAAGTTAGTAAAGGTTTATAAAATATTCAGCAAATATCCGAGTCTGAAGAGCGGCGTCTGTCGGCTCGTGGTTACATAACGTCCTGCTGCTTGTGTAAACCGTGTTCCTCTTCGACTATAACTGAAAGATTAACATATCAAACATTAACAGATGCAAACAGGCTTTAATAACGAGTAATTAAATGAAAAGACACCCGCTGAATAAAACGGCTAATGTGCTAACGCTAGGTAATGTAAACTATGACATATTTATATTCTTGAAAGGCCTGTTATCTGTCTAAAAGTGACTCTGATAACTCTGATTTTGGCATTTTGTGTTTATATATAGCCATGAGCAGGGCCGTTAACCGATATTTGGGGGCCCAGGGCAAGACGCCTCGAATGGGCCCCACACTAATATAAATTAGCAGGAGAGCAGACAGTAGATCCGCCTGTTCACAATGTCCCGAAACGCCGCTAGAACTGGAAATTACCGCTTATAAACTGGGAGGTAGTCGGGGGGGGGGGGGGGGGGGGGGGGGGGGGGGGGTGGCTCCCATTTCACATACGAGTTAAACTGTGGCGTAATACAACAATGCTAATCGCCACAAAAAGTGTATCTGAGGCTAACCAGCACATAAACGAAACGATGTGCACACGTGATACAGATTAAAACGAGACTTTTGTTTAACCTTTACATTTACCTAGCCGTCGGGTTAGCATTAGCCTTACTTTTTACATGCGAGTTAATTCATCTGAAATGCTCTGAGGTTGCAGCATTAGCCTTTTGCTGCTCAAAAGATCGTCTGTGTAATGCCTCAGTCGTCCAGCTGTGGTCCATAGTCAAAGAACAATAAAATTCTGTCAATTGGACAAAAAAGTTTGGAGTGAATATGTTTCGCTGCTCATCCCAGTTTGTTAACTTGTTACGACTCTATCTTCAGACCTAAACCTAAACAAGGAAAACAATAGTGCTAGTGCTAATGCTAATAGGTGTAAGAGCAGCTATTAAGGGCCTGGATGATTATGCAAAATATGGCTCAGTTCACTCTTAAGGTAGATAAACAGACCTAGCCAACAAACAGAACGAGTGTGTTGGCTTCAGGGTCGTTAGCGCCTCCCTTCAGACAGATGTAAGGCGTGTCCAGCAGGAATCTGACCAGAACTGAAGAAGTAGCTTGAACGAGCAGCGAAACGTGTTCAGTCTAAAGGTTTGTGTCCAGTTGACAGAATTACAGTTTTGTTTTACTATTCAACAGAGTATATTTAGTTTTTTTGTGAATTGCCATGACAACAATCCTAATTTTTCATAATTCTGAAACACAGATACATTACAGTGGTCCCTCGTTTATTGCGGGGTTTCGTTCTAAAAATAACCCGCAATTGGCAAAATTTGCAAAGTATCAGCTTTATTTTTTACAATTATTCTATATGTTTCTTGGCTGTAAAACCCCTCACACAGGCATTAACATTTAGTTGTTTAAACACTCTCAAAGTTCAAACCTTCGTCGGTGCCTTTGTCGGTGCAGAACGTTTCATCGACATTGTGGGTTTTGTCGGGGAGAAAACTTGCAAACATACAGCACTTCAGAGTCACACTGCGATACAACATTTATGTAAATTTGTCTGACACATTCTGTACTGTACAGGAGACACAGAGGAGACTGATGGACAATGGTCTACAGTCCCTCAGCCAATCAGGACGCAGAACACGATGAAATTACAGAAATGGATACTACCAAGATTACATTTTAATTTAAATATTAAAATATTATTCTGTTTTTGCTCATTTGAGATAATAAATCTTTCAACACAGGATTTTGTTTTATAGCAGTGTTTCATTTATGTCACATATTCCCTTTTTTTCCCCTTTAAGCCACTATGCTCCACAGGAAGTTACCCATTTTAGCCGTGACAAAACGAGCGCTGATCTTAAGGCCCAGAAATCCCGGGCTACACTCAAAGTTAGCTTGTCAAAACCGCTAATCCCTGTTTAAAAAAAAAAAAAACTGTGAACGTCTGTGTGGATTTAACACCAAGGCTATGTCAAATACATCGCCATGGAAACTGCGGCTACAGTCGTCATAGGAAAGAGGTTACAGGAAAAAGTATGTGTACAACTGTGTGCAAAGATGAGTGTGGAATAAAACGGGATTAGAAACATTAAAATGACACTGCTGTGGTGTTATGGAGCGACGGACAGGCCTGAAGACGCAGAAATATCCATGTATATGCTCAAAAAACGAGTCCAAATAATGCTAAAATTGAGAAGATTAAGAAAAGCAATTACATTTTAATAGGATCATATAGTGGTCGCTGTAGCAATATATAAAAAAGTCCATCCATCCATCCATTTTCTTCCTCTTCTCCAGGGCTGGGTCGTGGGGGCAGCAGTCTAAGCAGAGACTCCCAGACTTCCCTCACCCCAGACACGTCCTCCAGCTCCTCCGGTGGGACCCCAAGGAGTTCCCAGGCCAGACGAGAGACATTGTCCCTCCAGTGTGTCCTGGGTCTTCCCCCGGGGCCTCCTCTCAGCCCTAAATAACTTATCAGCGACGCATTTTCTCCAACGTAACTTTGGCCCGTCCCTCATGACACTAATAAACTCGTCTATAGATATATAATGAAAATCCTGACAGGAAATCTCCACATAAATCCGGTGAGTTTATTATGTCGGTGCTAGATCTGCTCTTGTCTCCACGACGACGTATCAGGTATAACACATCAGACACAAGCCTAAAAGTAGAACCACAAAGTGAAAAGGAGCCAAAAACAAAAGTCTGGAGAAAAGGCCAAACTGAGGAGCCAGAAGAGGAGCCTACGACCTCCAAGAAAGAGAAAGATCAATTTAACAGACGACACCAGGAGTCCTGCTTAAAATCTGGGTTTGTCTCTACAGGTGAGTCTCACGAGTCGGCTCTGTGGAATATGAGGGAAAAGAACAAGAAGGAAAGAAGAAACAAGCTCAGGTCCCACTGATTCAGAAGGACAGTGAGGCGTCTTTTTTTATGCACTTTACTTATTTTTGCCATATTTATCCGCCACGTGTAGAAGGCCGGTCCAAGAAAATAAAACCTACATTATTCTGGTCCGTGGTGCAAAAAAGGTTGGGGACCCCTGCTGGAGGTTATTCATATAAATGCACTCTCTGCCCTCAGTTACAACAAGCCACAGTCATCCTCCAACTCAACTCCTACAGATGCAGATTGGAAGATATAGACGATAAATAAAACAAATTTTTGGACACAATAACCAGGATGCAGAAATATAAAAACTATATTGTTAAAAAACATGATCTGCAACAAATAAATACCACAATTTAAAGGACACTGTGACCTTTAAATCATGTTCTAATTCTGTTTCCTCCTTAAAAACAGACCTGGAGTTGTGTTTTGTTTCATGTTTCAGTAACACTTCTGTACATCTCCAAAGCTCAACGTGCTCTGTTCCACCTTGTGATGTCATGAAGTGATAGTTTTCAAGTTAACAGCTACGTTTCAAATTTAGTTCAGTAGAAATTGGCAATTCCATGAGCTGAAAATGATCCAAATGATTCTAGAAATGAAGGCGTGTGGAGTTTAAAAACACAGTGGAGCACTTCCTGTATCACCACACGATGACATCACAAGGTGGAACAGAGTGTTTTCAGCTTGAGAAGAAGAACTCAGCCTAAATCTGCAGGTTTGTTTGTGTGTTAAACATGTGAGTGAAACAAAAAAGCACAACTCCAGGTCTGTTTGTGACGAGGAAACATTAAAACAGATCAGAAAATAGCGTAAAATTCGCGATTTAAACATAAATATTGATCGTTACACCCATCAAACATACAAAACGACAAGACAAAAGTACGGCTAATTAGCAAGACAGGTGTAGAATACAGTCAGACAAAGATGGAGAGAAGGGGAGGATAAATAAAACTGCTCAAAGTGGAGAAATCACAGGATTCCTCTGACTCAGGGATCGGTGACAGCAGCAAGAAAAGAAGGACCGTCCCAGATCTGGCAACCCAGCACCTCCCATTCTCTGGCATACACGCTGTTTTCTTTGTCATTATTACAGTTGGAAATGTTCTCAGAGGAAGAATAAACCAATTGTGTTTAAATGAGGTGTTTGCTTTTCGCCCAGAGCAGCGCTGACGGTTTCATCGCTGACACATAAGACGAATGTGACAGATGGAGATTTGGAAATAGATGCGTTGGTGTTACTTGTCACCGTATTTACAGATGATTTATGAGAAGAGAATGAGATAAGTAAAGCAATTAGGATAAATACTTTGTTTTTGGTTGGTTTTGGATTTTTGCCGATGAGGAAGGTGAGACAGAGGCTAATGACATCGATCGGAGATAGCGTTAGCACATACAGCTCCAGGCTAACCTGATTAGCATGATTTGGATGATTATTTAAGACATTTTACTTCCTATCCTATCTTTAAATTATCTCAAAAAATAAAGGCTAAATAAATTACTTGCCTTCTACTGTACCGCACTTTTTTCATAATTTGGCCGGGGGTGCGACTTATACTCCAGAAAACACTTTGTATATATAAATGGACATGGCTAACCTGCTAGCCGCCGCGTTCCGCACTTCTAACTCCATCAAATCTGGCTTCAATTCACTTTCTATTGAAAAACCATCCCTCTCTCTGTAACTGCTGCTGTCAGACTCGTCATTTTGGTCTTAAATGTTTGTATTAACCCTCTACATGATCCTGGGGTTTTTATTTCACTATTGTGTCTGTAAATCAACATATGAACTTTAATCAGAGACAAATCAGGCGTTTTCTTTCCCTGAGGTCGCTCCTGCTAGCGTTAGCAACAGGTTTGATTGACAGTGTTGCTAAGCGCCCGCTCACTGCTAAACCAGTGGTGCAGGGTGGGAAGGGATGTTACCTTTAACAGCCTCGCTCGGGATTGGCTGTTTGGTTGCTATGATACTCACAATCGGAATTACAAATATAAACTCGGCTCCAAATTAGTCGCTATAACTGCTAGCCTCGATTAGCTTCATTTGACTGGAGCTGAACGCTGTGGGTGTGGTAAATACATTTAGTCATATGTATAATTCATTCTCTATAAAGGGGTTTCTTCACTTTTTCGTTCCCGGGGCCTGATTTTTTCTGTACAAAGAACTTAGGGCCTAGTTTCATATTAAATGCATGATATTTATGCTGATTTTGGGGGTTTTTTCGCGGTGCTACTTTAGCCAAAGTAATTCAAAGTGACTTACTGAATAAAAAACACATTAAAATCACAAAACAACAAACCAAAACTGAAATAATCATCATAAAACAGAACAGTACGACACTGGCTGCACTTATGAAAGGAAAAATAAAACTGATATTTCAAGAATAAAAAACAGTTTTATTTATTCAGTTGTTTCTTTGATCAAAAAACATTAAGAATTTAAAACTGAATTTGTTAGTATCTTATTTGAGTTGAATTAATAAAAAGATATGAAATAAATATGGGGTTCAAAAGCTAGAGTGAGAGGTCTGTGCTTTTAAGGATCTTTACAGTTTGCTATAGTAAGTGCAGGGTGAAAGGTCTGTGCTTTTTAAGGATCTTTACAGTTCACTATAGTAAGTGCAGAGTGAGAGGTCTGTGCTTTTTAAGGATCTTTACAGTTCACTATAGTAAGTGCAGAGTGAGAGGTCTGTGCTTTTTAAGGATCTTTGCAGTTCACTATAGTAAGTGCAGAGTGAGAGGTCTGTACTCTTTTAAGGATCTTTACAGTTTATTATAGTAAGTGCAGAGTGAGAGGTCTGTGCTCTGAAGGATCTTTACACTTCACTAAAGCATATCCAGAGTGAGAGGTCTGTCGTTTTAAGAATCTTTACAGTTCCGTATAGTAAACACAGAGTGAGATTTCTTACTTTAGTATCCGATCGTTGCCGTCTTTTGCCGTTTAGTCTTATTTCCGTTTTTACCTCATGAATCGACAGCTTCATTTGAGAAACTAAACACCGTGTGGAGGATCTGCAGGTGTGAGGTTTGTCTTAAATACTGTGTCTCATTCACAAATAGATGGAAAAAGCCAAAAGTACGAGCTCTGGGTAAGATCTGTGCACCTCAGCATGAACTCGGCATGACATCAGCACATCGGCCTGTCATGATCCCTGTATTTCCTGCCCTGTGTGTTGCCTCTTCCCTCCCCCTCCTGCCTGAGTCTGGAGCTGGGCGGAGTCCCGGCTCCACCCGTGCACACCTGGTGTCCATCAACACTGATCACACCTGCGATGGATAAGAGGAGCCAGGACCAGACACTCCAGACCTGTTAACGTGACTACTACTTTGCTTGGCTTAGTTTATGTTGTTGCCTGTCTTTTCTCTGCTCATCGGATTTTTGCTGCTCTTCAGATTCCACTCCCTGGACCGGCTCAGCTCCCTCGCCTCTGACTCTGCTCCTGACCCTGCCTCCTTGCTCCGGTACTGTCTTCCTCATCTATGTCTCTACACTTCACGTTACGCCCAAGGACCCTGGCTCACACCCCGCTCCCTGCTTCGGTACTGCTCTCATCGTCTTCGTCTCTGCACCCCACGTCACGCCCCTGGACCCTGGTTCGGACCCTGGTTCGCACCCTGCTCCCTGCTCCGGTACTGCTCTCCTCGTCTTCGTCTGTGCACTTCACGTCACGCCCCTGGACCCTGGTTCGGACCCTGGTTCGGACCCTGGTTCGGACCCTGGTTCGGACCCTGGTTCGGACCCTGGTTCGGACCCTGGTTCGGACCCTGGTTCGCACCCTGCTCCCTGCACCTCGTTCAATCTACCGTCATTTGCTTGTTGATTCACTTTCTGTAAATAAACACTGTAAACTTGCCCCGAGTTCTGCATTTTTTGGTCCCACCTGCCCGAACATTACGACACGGCCTCAGCTCTGACTGACCTTAGCTTTAGCGTCTTTAGCGTTTGTCAATTAAAACAATAATTTAAGTGTGTTCTGTATAATTGAACCCGTGTTTATATCAAAGAGACAGGACACACTCGAATGATTTGATGAGGATCTGTCAGGTTTGGTGAACACAAGGAACATTTTTAGTGGCACCAGGCAAGATTTTAAACCCAAAATGACTCTGGAGCTTTGAGATATCATTTTTAAACCTACTTCATATTGTTTTTCTGAGCTGTTTGTTGAGTTAAACTAAGATTATTTAGCCACAATAAGCACAGATACTGACCAAACGCAGGACGACCGGCACTAACACAAACACCAAGGGCCATAGACACAGATCAGCAGCCACACTTCCGTCAGTCAGTCCCAGGGCAGCTGTCGTCCCATCGCTGAGGCTGAATTTGCTGCAAAGCACTTCTTAGATTCATACTTGTTATTTTAAACGATCCACGATATGAAAATCAGTTCACAGTTGCGCTAAAACAACACGGGATGCCTTATCAGTGAGTCACAGTCGTGAAATGGTTTTGTTGGCAGCGTCGGTTCATAATCAAAAACACGGGAGAGTTCTGTGTTTGTGGCGTCTTTCTGTGTTTCTGCGGATGGTTGTGGATCTCTAAACACTGTATGTGGTAAAAATATGCATCTGTGTGGGTGAAGAACAAAACAACCAAACCCCACCTCACCCCGACCGTCTCGCAGTCGCCCGAACGCAACGATACGGAAACAACTTTGGAAAACCTTTGACAACAGAGCGCAGAGCAGAGAGTTTTCTGTTTGCAAACTGGTAAAGTGATGCTGGTAAACACAAAACGGAGAAAAAACCGAAGGGATTTAAAGTAGAAGGGATTTTATTGCATTTTGTGGTGTAGTCTTACATTTTAACACATATAAAAACAACTATCGTTCTCAAGTTTTCACTGAACGACACAAGAATGATTCAAAATGGGACTTAAGCCTTCTCCTAACCAGCAGCTTAACGAAGTAAAAATAGTGACGTACTGTACTTTACTTAAATACATTTTAGAGAGGATACTTTTTACTTTTACTTCACTACTTTTGAGAGCAGTATCTGTACTTTCTACTCCACTGCATTATACCAGGATAATGTAGAGCGGGTTAATACGAACATTTGAAGACCGAACTGACGAGGCGACAGTTCCATCCATCAATTTTCTTCCGGGTCGCTTGGGCAGCAGTCTAAGCAGGGACTCCCAGACTTCCCTCACCCCAGACACGTCCTCCAGCTCCTCCGGTGGGACCCCAAAGCGTTCCCAGGGCAGCCGAGAGACATTGTCCTTTCAGCGTGCCACGTCAGCTGCTCCTCTCGACGTGGAGGAACAGCAGCTCTACTCCAAGCTCCTCCCGTGTGACCAAGCACCTCATCCTGTCTGTAAGTGAGCGCCCAACCAGCCTGCGAATGAAACCCATTTCGGCCACTTGCATCCACCATTTTGTTCTTTTGGTCATTACCCAGACCTCATGACCGTAGGTGAGGGCAGGAACATACACTGACGAGTAAATCGAGATCTTTGCCTTTGGACTCAGCTCCTTCTTTACCACAACAGACTGATACCAGGATAGTCAGTTGGGCCACAGTTTTTCAATGTAAAATGCTGTATAAATAAACTTGAATAGGCTCAGCGCCCTCTATCTCACTGTTAGCGTCACTACTTCCTGTCCAGTTTTATCTCTATACGGTTTTGGCGAGTCACGTTAAAATGAATAAATAGTTAAAGAAAGGGGTCAGAGGAGGTCAGAGGCTAGGGGGTTAGGGTCAGACACTGGACAGGGAGCTGCAGGTGGATGTTCACTTTTCGTCTCCCAATTCAACGGCTCCACCTTCGAAGAGCCTGGTCGCCTAGCAACCGTGACGACCGCTGACTCCATTTTCTCCCATAGAAGAAGTGAGGCACGGTGCATGATGGGATACAGAAGTGCTCGCAGTCTGTACCCTCCGTTCACGGCCGATCTCCATGGAAACGCAGGGGCGCATTTGTCAGGCGCATTCGGCGGGATCGTGAAATGGGACAGACCTCGTTGCGCCGGAAGTGAACTTCAAATGCAGCCGACGAAGAAAAAAAACGATGAACTGAGACACGACAACTGACAACATGTTAAACACGACACAAATAAAACGAAAACTTCACCAGAGACACTAAAGAGATATGTTTGTGTGTCAATGCTAACGCTAATGCTAATTTTGAGGTGTAATAAATATCAAAACTACACCAAAAACTGAAAGTATTCTACATTTAAAAACAATCCAGTGGTTCTTATTTGAATTAATTTGAATTTTGTTGTTGTATTTTATATTTTACGCTTTTAATATATGTTAGCATAAGCTTTGAGACACAATGAGCTAGCTATCACGCTGCTGTGTACAGAGCCAATTGAATTAAATGTAATCAATAGGAAATTTTAGCTCCCCCTTCTGGAAGTATTGCATCATTACACTTCAGAATCTGAAAAACGCCAATTAAAGACATATTTTGAAGCTATATCTAACATTAATTTTTTTCTTTGCAAAGCTATTTTTATGAACTGATACTTGTTTATGTTTCAAGAATCCATATTTTTTGAGTCTCCGCAGACAAACAGACGCCACATTTGTCGCTAGACTTTTATTCCGCTCGTAAACATCACATTTTCAGCCCACACATCCGTCTCCCTCCAAGGATCTTTGAGGTCACCCTAAATCATTCCCGTTGAGCTGTCCGTCAAATCCTCTCATTTGATCCATAAATCACAAAGTGGCGAGTCGGAGCGAGGAAGGCCTCAGCCCGACGATCCGCCGCCGCCGCCGCTGAGGGACAGGTCATGTGACAGCGCCCGGCCATGTCAAACAAACAACCCCACACTCAGAAGGCAGGGCTGGGCTGAGAAATGTGGAAAAACGATTGAGGAAATAAATCAGACTTGTTGTCGCGGTTGTGCTTGGTTATTGAGGGGGAGGAGCTAGCTGGAGGCACTGCTCTGTCTGAAGTCAGAAGTTAGTTTTAACACAATCTGATCGTTAAAAAAAACACGACTTACAACACGAGAGATGAGTTGTGCTGTTAAACAAGTCCCTCTCAAATAACTTTACAATCACACGCTAGCTAGCATTACTGAAAACGTATTCGACAGCGTTCGCTAATGTGCGCATTGTGTCGCCATGGTAACTGCTGAACAATCCGCCACAGACATCCATGCAGTATTATCAAAGAAACGATCCAAAAATCTGAAACAAAAGGCGTGACTGAAGAGAGATTTGGAAAAATGACCGAGGAAATAAATCAGACTTGTTGTCGCGGTTGCCGTGGGTTACTGACAGATAATGTGTGTTTTGTCTCGTCCCCTGCAGCGAACACTGAAAGCTTCTGTTACTGATTCGCACCTTTACACAGTCGCAGAGGATGAAATGCCTCCAGATAGCGATCAGATCTGAAAAGTGTTTGTAATTATAAGAGCCACAACCTCGATGGGACGGAGATAGCGATGTTCTCGTCAGGTTAACCGGGCTGTTAGCAGACAACACCTGAGGGCCACGCCGCTGTAGAGACGCACTGGTTTAGATTTACACACTGTGCATCCTCCATTTATATCGGCACCTTTGATAGTACGATTTGCCTAAAAAAATTTACCAAAAAAAATCTACTGTCATATATATTTTTTATACAATTTTTGATAAACATTAGCCATTTTTGCATTTTTTTAAAGAGCCTAAATTACACTGTTTTCTGATCTGTTCTAATGTTGTTTCCTCGTCACAAACAGACCTGGAGTTGTGTTTTGTTTCATTCACACATGTTTAGTTCTTCTCTCAAACTGAAAACACTCTGTTCCACCTTGTGATGTCATCATGTGGTGATACAGGAAGTGCTCCACTGTGTTTTTAAACTCCACACACCTTCACTAGAATCATTTGGATCATTTCAGCCCCTGGAATAGCCACTTATCACGACTGAACTAAAGGTAAAAGGAGCCGTTAACTTGAAAACTACCACTTCATGACATCACAAGGTGGAACAGAGCATTTTGCGCTTTGACAGTTTAATAATAGTGCTATCCAAACATGTGTGAATGAAACAAAACATAACTCTAGGTCTGTTTTTGAGGAGGAAACACAATTATAACATGACTTAAAGCCACAAGAGTCGATTTTGTGTCATATAGGATCTTTAAAATAAGATCCAATTAATTTCTTTGTAATAATAATATCTAAATGTAACTACAGGAAACAGAAACAGCAGCTAATTCTACTATCAGAGCAGATGACTTGGACTTATGTGAGATGGTCGAGTGCTTCCCTCTACTGGCGGAAACCTGCTATTACAACTGCCCTGGTGAGACCCCAGTGGGACCTGTCTCAAGAGTTTGATTCTTATATTTTAATAATATTTAGCAAAATTGACAAGTCCAGGGCTTCTGATCTTCCAGGAAGGAGTGAGAGGGAGAGAGAAAGAGGAGAGGAGGAAAGAGGAAAGAATAGGAGGAGGAAGAAAGAGGAGAGAAGGAGAGAGAAAGAGGAAAGGGAGTGAGAGGGATACAGACGGAAGAGAGAGGAAGAAAGAGTCAGAGGAACAGAAAGAAAGAGGAGAGGAGGAGACAGGGAGTGAGAGGGAGGGAGAGAGGGTGAGCGGGAGGGAGGAGGAGAGAGGGGAGAGGGGGGAGAGAAGAGGTGGAGGAAAAACTTTTAATACAAGATCTCATGATTGTGTTCATCTAAAAACTGAACAATAGAGAAGAGGAGAGAGGGAGGAGAGAGAGGGAGCGGGAGGAAGGAGAGATGGAGGGAGAAGAAGGGAGGAGGAGAGGGAAAGAGGAGAGGAGGAGGGAGGGAGAGAGAGGAGGACAGACAGAGGGGCAGGGGGAAGGGCAGAGATGGAGAAGAAGTTTTAATCTGAGATCTCAGGATTGTCTCTGTCTAAAAATTGAGAAATGAGAAAAAAACTTTTGGTTATTTTGAAGCACATGTAAAACTGGACAGACTGATGCCACTGATGCACTTTAATAATGTGGAGACAATGTTTAAACTCACACCTGCTCCTGTTTTTAATGTTGTAGTAAAGAAACCTGTGAGTGATGTCACAGACGGGAGGATGGCTGCAGCAGTAAGACGAGACTGTGCCCACTAACCGGAGGGTGTTAGGTTTCTCATTAACATTTTACATTTTTCTCTTCATTCATTAGTGGCTGAGGACAAAGACGTGAGGCACATTCAGGACAAATACTGTAACATCAAGCTACTGTCAGACAAACCACAGACTGTTTAAACAATATATCTAAGGAAACAAACTGTCAAAAAATATGTTACATCAGACCGATACTGCAAAATGATCCTTTCAGAGATTTTAACCATGTTGTAGTTGTTTTTCCTCAACATTTACTCACAAAAAGTTGTTTCTGGAGTTTGAGGAATCTTTAATCGCTTATTTTCAAGAGGCAATATCAGCCCCACTCTGCCACGCCCACTGTGACGTCCACACTTCATCCTCCAGTTTTATTTTCTTAATCCGTGATACTCACAGGATTCGGTAGCGTTGCGTCGTCATTTTGGGGCCACGGCTCTTTGTTGTGACGTTCATGGCGACGTCAGCTCCCACTGGGGACTGCAGTTTTCTAACACAGGAGTCAGCGGAATAGTTTCTTTTATTAAGTTGTTTTAGATGAATATTGCAATTTAAAATGTGCAAATTATAACATAATGATCCACAGGTGTCGTAGATTATAGCTTTAGCCCAGGGGTTGGCGACGTTTAGCCTCCAAAGAGCCGTTTGGACCCGGTTTCCACGGGACAAAAAAAATACTGAGAGCTGCAAATACTTTTTGACATGTAAAATGAGGATAACACTCTATATACTACATGAAGTGCTACAGAGACGTCTGCTCCTGAAACTCTGCACAGCGTCTGCATCAGGCCTGTGTCTTTAATATTTGTGTCTTTAATATTTTAGGATCACCATAATCTTCCAATTTAACACAAATAAAATACACTTCAATTAAATACTTATAATATATTTTTCCAAACCACGTGGAAACTGCAGTACAAGTTTATTTTATTTTATTTATATATTTGAAGGACAATGTGCAGATACATTAAAAAGATGGCTGCACCAGATTTAGCAAAATGCTAATTTCCATCTGTAGTCCTGGGTGTCACTAACATTAAAAAACAATTCACATATAAAAAGTGCAATACAAAAGATAAGGATGTAAGGATGAAAGAGCCGACCCCTGATATAAAACGACACAAGCCCAGTACATCTTAAACACGTCTTATTTAAGGGTTTGTTTCCATCATGGGACGATTACAGTTTTTATCTTAGTCACATTTTTATAAAGCGCTTTTCCACCTTCAAGACACTTAAACCACTTTACATCAAGAAACCTCTCACACATTCACACACGCACAGTACGCACACACTGGGGGCGAGGTGGGTTAAGTGTCTTGCCCAAGGACACAACAAAAGCCTCCATCTGTGGGAGCTGGAATCACACCGCCAACCATCAGATCAGTGAACAAACACTCTACCAACTAACCAAACATCTTATTGTAACTTTCACACTCTTGTTATACCTATTATATATATGTATTATATGCCTGCCTGCTCAAATAAATAACATTCATTCATTCATTCATTCATTCATTCATTCATTCATTCATAAATCGATACTAAATCTATTAAAAGACCATAAAATAATCCAGAAACTTTTGTATTGTGTTTAAAATTATATTCTATTTACTATTATTATTATTATTATTTATTATTATTATTATTAATTTATTTATTTTATTTTACATTATTTACTATTATTATTATTTATTTAAAATTATATTCTATTTACTATTATATTATTATTATTATTATTTTTTATTTATTTATGTATTTATTTTATTTATTTTATTTCACATTATTTACTATTATTATTTATTTATTTATCTTTTTTTTAAGTTTTAGTTCTTGTTATATTAAAAAAATGACTTTTTTAAATGACAGTATGTTATGATATTTGTTTGCACATCAGTAAAAATATGAAACACAAGATTATATTCTATTGTCCTTTTATTATCATCATTGCAGTATCAAAATCAGAATAAAACTGTTTGAATATTGCACATGGACATATTCTGAGCCAGAAACTTCATTCATAAAACAGACTCAGGACTTAACCAGCGTCTTAAACGATCCCAGCGTTCAGTGTAACAAACTCCAAACTGTTTCTCCCACACACACAGACATGAGCGAGTGAAGTGGGTCAGAGGGTGAAGTGAAAGAGAGGATGGAGAGATGAATGGAGCTCAGAATGAAAAGCGCAACGATGGAGGGAGGACGAGAGCAAATGTAAAGAGGTCAGAGAGGCACACACTGGCCCCGCTCCAGCTACAGGCTCAAAACTCAATCTGCCTCAGCTAAAATTAAACCTCATTGTGTATTTGGCACGAGTTTATAAAAAGGGATGGAAGAAATAACAGAGCTGACGTCGCTATTGGTCGTTTAAGTCTCTGTGTGGTTATGTTTCACTCCCGGAAATCAGGAAAGTGAATTAAAATGAGACTTTAAGAGACATAAAGCTGGAGAGGTTTATGTAATCGTCATAAATAATAAAAAATATCCCAGTTTATCATTTCCTTAGAAGTGAAAAGTGACATTACTACGTCACTGACACTTTAAATCTTCAGTAGCTCCTATAATTCTTAAGTTATACTCACCAAATTTTAACTGTAGATAAACTGAACCTTCTGAGATTTTTGCCAATATAACAGTTATAATTGTTCATTTACACTTGAACTTATCACTACTTAAACTAGGGGAAGTAAAAATGACCAATTTTTAAACAAAGTGTGTTTTAAGTGTCCACCATTTTAGGTTTGTCTCTGAACAGCCTGATCCAACTCACTTTACAGAACATTTAAAGCATTTCTGGGCTTATGGCTCTTATTTGATCCTTGATATTACGTTTTAAGTCGTTTATTGTCTGAGGTTTATTCACAAACACCTTTTCTTTAAGATAGAGCCACAGGAAGAAATCAGGACTAGTCAGGTCTGTGGAGATCACATACTGCCCCCTGTCTGTGAAAAACACTTATTATTCCTTTAATGGCATTTACTCTTGGGGCATCTCTGGTATTAAAATGTCGACGGTAACATCGCTGGGTTTGTGAATTTGACCCATGTGACTCAAAGTACCACTGTACAATGAGGGTTTGTTCCTCGGTGCTGTATTTGCTCAGATTAATGTCAGAAGGGTCGTTCTAAATGCTCTGAAAAAATACAAGAAAAATATTTAGAAACAAAAGAGTTGTGAGTTTTTTTTCAACGGTCAGTGAGTCTTTTTTTGACTGTACAACTTTACATCTGAGTGAGTCTCGTCTTCTGAAATATTTATGTACTTTGGAGCGACAGTGGCTCAGTTGGTCGAGCGTTTGTTGATGAAGTTTCAGTGTAAATGGGCTCATAACAGAGACTAGCAAGGTTCAAGCTTTTGATTTTGATACTACAATAATAAAAAAAGACAATAGAATGTAATTTTCAACACAAAACACAATACAAAAGGTTCTGGATTTCCTTATGGTCTTTTCTATAATAGATTTAGTATCGATTTGTGTCAATTATTTGAGCAACAAGAGTGTGTAAGCTGCAACATCGGTCATAATAGAAAGAGAAATACTGGACATATAGAGTAAAAAACATGACATTGCACCAATAATATTCCTCCTTTTCATGAAAAACTATGTGACAGACGTGTGAGACCAACACAGAGACATCAGGCATGTTCTGTTCTTCTTAGATTCATGTAATTTGACTTTTTGCTACATGCAGCTTTTTCTGTTCTGATACTGATGTTGAAACTTTGACTTTATATATCTTATTTGGTATGTACAGTATTAAAATGATCTAAATGTGTTTTGTAACTGTTATTTCTCATTTAAAATAATTACAGAGCAGCGTTGAAAACTATTACGAGGTGTTTCGGGCCAATATTGTCCAGTAAATCGTCCTATTACACCAGTTTGAATGAACCGATATCTTCGAACTGATAAGCAATCCATAAAACGTTCGGCGTAGATATCTGATACTAGAATCATACCGGTGCATCCCAAGTTTCTAGTTTCTATTAAAAATTAAAACTGATCACTGAGAATTGGAAATGAGTCTCGATCTTGATTAAAATTGTATTAATTGCACAGCCCTTCTTGAATGAAACTTGTTAAAGAGGAGGTATTTACTTCTATGTGTTTTAAAGAGGAGGTATTTTACTTCTATGGTATTAAAGAGGAGATATTTTACTTGTATGTGTATAAAAGAGGAGGTATTTAACTTCTGTGGTATTAAAGAAGAGATATTTTACTTCTATGGGGTATTAAAGAGGAGGTATTTTACTTCTATGGGGTATTAAAGAGGAGGTATTTACTTCTATGGGGTATTAAAGAGGAGGTATTTTACTTCTATGTGTTTTAAAGAGGAGGTATTTTACTTCTATGGGGTATTAACTATAACATATAACATTTCAATCACTATGTTTCATTTTGTTGTTTTAAAAATGCTAAATTTGCCCAAAAACAATGTATTTGTCTTTTTATATAAGCTTCACTTTTGTTTTTGACTCTGAGTTTCCTCTACTTTGCTCCCCGTGTTAACTCACTCCCCCTTCAGAGCACGATTACAACACGATCTATGTCAATCTACTGCACATCACATCAGGTTTGTGAAGTCGTAGTGTACAGTTTTGTGTCATGTTTTTGTATATTTATAGAGAATTTTCGTGGGGGAGGTACATGGGTGACGTATTGTAGGCTTGTGGGCGGAGCTTTGGACAGAATCTCACAGCGAACTGCGCAGAGGGTTCGAATAGGGCTTGGGAGAGATCGCTAGATTGCTCAAACATGCACGGATGACATTTAAAACCACTTAACTGTGCAGATTCATCCTAGAAGCTGCATAAATGTGAACTCTGACCCTTAAATGTGACATGGAGAGTCTGTTTCGGATCTATGTTCTAATGTCGTTTCCTCGTGTTTTGGACGAGGAAACATCGTTATATCACGTCTTAAAGCGCACAAGAATCCGCTCCTTCACTTTCGCTCAAACCGTGATTGATAAAGCCAGTCTCGGGTATAACAGCCAGTGTGGTCAGACAGCGGCAGCAGCTTTTCCAAGTGTCCGATTGTGTTTGGGTGCAGCAAAGTTTCTGTTCGACCATTTGTTTGTTGCCACTCGAAGCTGCCAATGAAATCACCATAATAAAGACTTTGGAAATGCACTCTGTGACCTTCAGAACCCTGCCCCCAGAGCGCCCAGTGTACCCGTCCCACACACACAACGCACACGCTCATTCCACTGCGATTGCGTAACCAACTTTTGTCCAACTTTTGTGTTATGTATCTTACCTCTCAACGACGTCTTGGCCGCTCCAACAAGTGTGCTGCTCAACCTCCATCTCGCTCTCACAAAGCACCTCGGGAAGCTCGGAAAAGAACCACTGGTATCGCTGAATGGAGCCCTCAAACTCCCTGAAGAATCGAAGAAGAAACGGAGAAACAAACACAGAATATCAGTATTGGAAGAGAGTTTATTTGCAAATGAGCGTTGGTTAAGCCTGTTATGATACCGTATTTTCCAGAGTATAAGTCGCACCAGCCAAAAAATGCATAATAATGAAGAAAAACACATATATTTCAGAAATAAATCGAATCTGAGTATAAGTCCCCGGCCAAACCATGAAAAAAAAGTGCCACTTATTGTCCGGATCAATGTCAGGATTTGGATTTTTTTGTGTGTTTTGCACTATTTCCCCCTGTGCCTTCTGTATCTGAGCCTGGAGCTGGGTGGAGATTTGGGCTCGTCCCGTTCACACCTGCACCTAGTCTCCAAACAGCTGCACCTGGGGAGGATAAAAGGAGCCAGGACCTGACACTCGGGGGCAGATCGTCTTGTCATCTTCATGTCGTGCTCGTCTATAGAGATGGTGCAATGAAGCCCCATGAAGCATCAACTGTGCCGGCACATGTACCGACACTTCATAAGGATTCATTTACTCTATAGTGGCATCAAGAGGTGAATAAAATGTACTACAATCTAGTTTCCACCTCAGCGCCGTCAATAGAACAAATGTACAAAACCAGTGATAGGACGACAGTGAAACACAATAGAAATAGGAATAGGTGTCGCTTGTAGTAGTACTTTTAATTAAATAAACCCCAATATTTTGCATTAGTTTTAATTTTTTTAAAAGTAGTTTCTCTAAAGACTCAGGACTAAGGCGGTTACACTTTTTTGTGAGGATTTTTCCTGCTTTGGAAAAAAAAATCCTCTCAGGCCCAGATGAAGCTGGAGTCACAGGTTCATGAGGCCAGTGTGAAACATCTGGAAACTTCTTTGCTTTCTCCTGCAGTGGCTCCTCCCTCATTTTATAACTATATAAGACAAACCTTGTTGGGAGTGATCGAGTCAAAGTTCTCCCAAACAGGGGAAAACTTTCTTTTTGTCACTGGTTCCATCATTTAAACTTGCAGATAAAAACCAAACACCAAACACAAGACGTGGGTCGACTCCATTGTGTTTCTCTGTGTCTTATATTTCAAATGACACACGGTTCATGCCAAACCAACAAAACTCTTCAGAATCAGTCACGTGGTCAGTGCTTCAGGAAGGTTCGAATGTCATCGCTTAAATCATCAAACCACGCTCCGAACCACACTTCACCTGGATTTTTACTGATTACTCGAACCGCACTTCGAAGCCTCGACACAGACGTAACATCACGACTCGTCTATCCACCGTGATTCCACTCCATGGAACTACCCTGCACCTCCGCCTCCGACCCAGCTCTCCACGTCCGGTATGAACACCTCCGCCTTTGACCCTGCGACCCCCGACCTCGTCTTTCGTCGCCCCGACATTGTGACAGAGCCTGGCCGATCGTGACCTTCCTCCTGTGGCAGCCCCCGTTTAAAATGACCCGCCCCCTGCCGCTCCTGCCGCTCCTGGGGTCTGTGTTTGGACGGCGTGCCTCTCGTATGACTCTGAACCTTGAAACCTTGTAAATTTGACTTAAAACTGAGATTGAGAAGTTTAACTCTTACCCTAGTTTTGTCCTCGCTGAGCCTGCTTTCGTTTTTTTTGTTTGTTTGTAAAATGACTTCCAGAACCGGAGCAGGAGGTCACTGTTGAGCTCCATTCTGAATATGTGGAATACTTTTACATTTTGAACCAGAAAATTCCAAATATATTCATCTGTTTCACCTCCCTGTTTATGTAATATTTAGTTTTGAATTGATAATCGCTACAGGAACATTTTTTTTTACCCTGCAACCCATGAGATAAGATCCACAAATGCTGAACATTGCCATTATAATTCACACTTTTATGGCTTTAAATTCATTCAAATTACAATAAATCAGTATAGATTGCAGTATCTGTACTTTCTACTCCACTACATGTTTGAACAGGACTGAAAAGTAAAAGTATTTTTTATTATAATCTGAGACCTGCTGAAAAGTCTGAGGGTTTATTTTATAATTTAAGCAAAACAAAAATATTTAAATTAAAATAACTACAAAAAAAAACTATTGATTCAGTTTTGTTTTCTTTAATTAAAATTCAGCACAAATCTTTATCAAAATCACCACATGTGAAATGTCATTCAATCTCAAAATCTAAGTGAAATGCTTTTACTTTTTCCTCTGAAAGTACATTTTTAAACAGGTACTCGAGTAGATTTTTTCATGTGATACTTTTACTTTACTCACTGCTGTCATTCTGCAGACACATTCTTTTATAGACGGCCATTTCGTGTCTACTTTATTGATTTTAGTCACTGGATCTGGCAACCCAAAGACAGTTTTTTTATTGGGTTTTCAGCTTGTAAACCATGAGGTAAAATGTTGTGTAGTTGTGAGTAAATCAGTGTTACAGCCGCTTGTTGGAGGAGAACAGTTTAAAAGTTAGTAACAAACCTGGAAAGTTTCTTCAGGCTGCGGCTTTTGTCGCCTTTGGAGCCTTTGATGGGAAGTGATCTACAACAGCAGAGGATGAGTTTACAGTCAGTGCAAATCAGAAAGAAGAACAATCAGTCGACAAACACATGATTAGAAATGATTCAGGTTTGTGTTTAAATGCACAAAGAAAAAAAACAGAAACTCGACATAAGTGCATAGTCTGTATACACAAAAGTCACTGACACTTTTAAATCTTCAGTAGCTCCTATAATTCTTAAGTTATACTCACCAAATTTTAGCAGTAGATAAACTGAACCTTCTGAGATTTTTGGCAATATATACGGTTATAATTGTTCACTTACACTTGAACTTATCACTACTTAAACTAGGGGAAGTAAAAATGAGCTAATTGTTAAAAATAATGTTTTTTAAGTGTTCACCATTTTGTGTTTGTCTCTGAACAGCCTGATCCAAGACACTTTTACAAAACATTGAAATCATTTCCGGGCTTATGGCTCTTATTTGATCCTCGATGTTACGTTTTAAGTCGTTTATTGTCTGAGGTTTATTCACAAACACCTTTTCTTTAAAATAGAGCCACAGGAAGAAATCAGGACTAGTCAGGTCTGTGGAGATCACATACTGCCCCCTGTCTTTGAAAAACACTTATTATTCTTTTAATGGCATTTATACTCGGGGCATCTCTGGTATTAAAATGTCGACGGTAACACCGCTGAGTTTGTGAATTTGACCCATGTGACTCAAAGTACCACTGTACAATGAGGGTTCGTTCCTCGGTGCTGTATTTGCTCAGATTAATGTCAGAAGGGTCCTTCTAAATGCTCTGAAGAAATAAAAGAAAAATATTTATAAACAAAAGAGTTTTTCAACTGTCAGTGACCTGTGTAAATGGACGTAGCTAACCTGCTAGCCGCCACATTCCAAATAGAAAGTGATCATGTGCACGCTTCAGGCTCCATCGACTCATAACTGCTGCTGTCAGACTCGTCATTGTGCTCTTAACCCTTTAAGGACTGAGCATGATAGACTATTATAGAGTTTTTTTCTCTTTTTTAGCCATAAAAATCATGTTAAAGGAAGTATTATCATGTACTTTTGCCTTTTTTCACTACCTCTATTTTACACCTCTATCCATCCCTATTTTTCCTTTGACGCATCAAATAACTGACTGAATCCCGGCGGCTCCTGCGCTCTGATTGGTCGTCTTCGAGTGCGACATAAGCACATTACCGTAATGACAGTAACATATTTAAAGAGCCCCATGTCTCTGCTTTGAGACACTGTTTGAATTTACATGAAGCACAATTGGTTGCGGAGTTACGGTAATGAAAAGTCCACAACCACGAGTTGATCAGCGGCGATAGCATCTGACGCTATAGGTTTAAAATGTTCGTATTAACCCTCTACATGATCCTGGTGTTTTGATTTTGCTATTTTGTCCGTAAACCAAGATATGAACTTTAATAACAAACAAATCAGGCGCCTTCTTTCCCTGAGGTCGCTCCTGCTAGCGTTAACAACAGGTTTGATTGACAGTGTTGCTAAGCGCCCGCTCCCTGCTAAACCAGGGGTGTTACCTTCAACAGCCTTGCTCCTGATTGGCTCTTTGGTTGCTATGATACTCGCAGTCAGCTCCAAATTGGCTGCTATACCTGCTCTGGCCTCGATGAGCTTCATTTGACTGGAGCTGAACGCTGTGGGTGACGTCGCACTCAATCAGTCCACGTCTTTAAACGGTCTTTCGTACTTTTCACATTTCTATAATTTGATAATTCCATAAAAACGACGAGGATCAGATGTGACACTGAAGTACAAACATGTTCAAAGGACCAACCTAAGTCTAATCTGAACAGACCTATAAATATTTCACTGGAACCACAACAATCTGTCCTGTATTTAAAGAACAAGGCTGAGGGGAGTTTTTCAAATACTTGTTATATTTAGCAGTAACGCACCTGCGGCTGTGTGGAGCGGGACGATAATGTGGGCCGTCCCGAGGAGAGAGACGAGAGGAGGACATTACAGAGGGGTCAGGGTTCACCGGGGTCATGGGGGTCACGGAGCCGAGGTCTGAGCGGCTCGTCCTGGTCATTACGGAGACAGCAGCATGCGGACCACACACCTTTTCTACCTGAGGAAACAATACACGAGAAAATGGTTTAAATACGTAGATTATTACTGTGACAAGTTTCAGTTCAAATACTCCAGAACTATGTAAGAAAAGTCAACACAAAACATATACAGATAAAACGATACATAAAGAACAATAAAAGACTAAGATATCCTGTGTCGCTGTGTTAAAATGTGAGAGGATTTGACAGGCAGGGGGCGCTGTTCCCTATAACCTCCTGGACTCCAAATTATTACATTTATCCCTGACTTTTCAAAAATTTCAAGCTAATTAACCCCAGTCTGAATCTAATTGTGTTACATGTGATCATCTTAAAGCAGAGTTCCCACACTTTTTTCTTCAAATCATTTTCCAGGACTTTTCCAGGACAGTTTTAGTTATGTAATCATGGCGTCTACGCACAGATTACCCTCTTTTTAAACAGTTTTAATGTTAAAGATGTAAATTTAAGTCTATATCCACATTATTATTGCAAATTATATTAATTATAATTATACACCAAGGTAAAAACACTATGTTTTGTTATTTAGATGATCCAAAAATGTTTTCTGGTGGAACTAAGATTAGATGGAGGACACACGTGAAGTCTTGACACCTCGTTCTCTCATTTGAACAGTGAGTTTAGTGTTGAACTTTAACACAGGACAGTAAAGTTCAGGCCAATATGTGACACCGAGGTCCCACCAAGAAGGTCGGGTGAAAACATGCAGGGGGTTTGGAGGTCCTCCCCCAAGAAATTTTGTGCAAAATCGGTGTAAATTCCTGCATTTTTGGTGGGTTTAATTTTATTTTATTGATATTTTTTTGTTAACCCAACTAACAGGTGGCAGTAAAAGTCTATTAATTTGATATCGAATGACACAGTGTGGAGATATTTTCAAGGACAAGATATATATTTTCCAGGATATTTGGCATTTTTTCTCATTTTCCATGCATTTTCAATGTCTACAAAACAGTCAGCAGTTATTTTCCAGGTTTTCCAGGACACGTGACAACACTGTGGTAAAATATGTAACATTTCTGGTTATGGTTCAACATCTGCTTGACCCAGGGGAAAGGTTATTGATTTGACAACAAAATAAGAATTAATGAGAGATAAATTTCATGTCAAGTTTAATGTCATACTGAGGAACATTCCAGGCAAAGCATCATCCCCCCAGAATAACTGCTGCACTTTTAATTTGCCTGAATGTTTTTGGTAATACATTTGATATTTCTTTAATTGAATATGTTAACTGTAAACTGCAATACTGACATAAAAAAAGTGAAGGATAAGTGAAGTGAAGAAAGAGTCAGATGCAGAGGACAAAATTCTCTACAGTGAACCTCAACCTTAGAATCAAAATGAGTTCATTGTCTTTCCATTAGAAGCTGCAGAACTGATTCTTTGCTTTACTGGAAACAATCCTCGAGCCTAAATATCCCTGTATAAAGATTAAATTAGTTTCATATATAAAAGCAAAGTATCTGTTTTTGAACCAGGCATGAGTGTGGGCAGCTATGTGTTACCCCGAGGTGCACTGAGCAGCAGAGGTACTTTTGAAATGGCTGTTTTACAAGTTAGATTAAAACATTTCAGTCTTTTCTCCCCTGTTTTTTTTTTTTCTTATTTTTTATCCCTGTTTTTTTTTTTATATATATATACATAATTTTTCTTATCTTTTTCGTATTTTTTATTTTGTTTAATTAATTATTTGCCTTATTTAATTATACATTTGTTGTCTTTTTTATGTATTTACTTTGTACATTGCTTTCATTATGCATTTGTTTTAAAGCAAAACTCAAACAAAAAGAATAAAAAAAAAACATTTCAGTCTTTTGGTCATATAAATAGAAGCACGATTGGACAAGGTGGTGAGAGCCTGGTCAAAATGTCGCCAAATGCGACTCATCAATACCTGAGCCCAGGTTCATCCACTGTTGAGGGGCCAGAGACACATTCTGCCTGAAAGCCAGAGCCAGTCCTGCCCGGAGAGTAAATATTTCACAGACTTTCATGAGCCTCAAACATTGGACAATGCAGATTCCTCAAACATGCATGAACGAATCAATTCAAACACAACTCTGAGTAAACCATAGCAATGTTACAAGCTCATAAAACGTCTTTTTGCACATAATCTCTTCTTAAAAGGTGCATATTACGGAGTTGTGTTTGTTTCATTTGCACACAAACCCTGCAAATTAGGCTGAGTTCTTCTCTCAAATGGAAAACACTCTGTTCCACCTTGTGATGTCATGTGACAATACAGGAAGTGCTCTGCTGTCTCTTTAAACTCCATGCATCTTCACCGAGAGCATTTGCATAATTCGTTCCCTACTGAACTAAAGTAAAATGAGCTTGAAAACGACCACTTCATGACATCACAAGGTGGAACAGAGCATTTTGAGCTTTAGACTAATAATAAAGTGTTACTCAAACATATGTAAATGAAACAAAACGCAGCTCCAGGTCTGTTTTTGAGCAGGTAACAACATCCTAACAAGGCTCAAAGCTTCCAAGAGTCCATTTTGCGTAATACAGGACCTTTAAAGATTGTGTTGGATGAATGAGGTAAGAGCAAATACATTTAATGAAGTGGTGTTTCCTTATAAAAGACAATTAGCAGAGCGCATGTGTTTACCTCTTAGGAATCTACTCTACTTAGACACAAAAGTCCCTCCTCCTTAGACTGGACCTCTTCTCTGTTTCCTCCTCCAACAGTGTGTGTCTGTGTGCTTGTGTGCTATCTGTTTGTTCAGAGATTAGCCACAGAAAGTTTCTCATCACTCCCAACCAAGCTGCATTCTGGGTATTGGTTGTCCCGCCAACCACCCCCTTTGTCTGGCACAGGATCTGTATTCAGGCTCACATAGACACTCATGCGGACTAAATGGACTGAAAGGGAAGCCCGGGATTCTCTGAAAAATTAGACAGCCCCTTCAACGAATATCAAATTGGAGCGGGCCTGTGCTAACAAGCCGAGTCTGTCACGATAACATGATTTTCAAGTTTTACTGAATAAAATATAGACATCCATCCATCCATTTTCTTCCACTTATCCGATCCGGGTCGCGGGGGCAGCAGTCTAAGCAGAGACTCCCAGACTTCCCTCACCCCAGACACATCCTCCAGCTCCTCCGGTGGGACAGGGCGACAGTTTACCAATGTAAAGTGAATTGGAGCCAGAATCGATAGAGCTGGAAGCGCAGCCATCCTCATTTCCTATTTGGAACGCGGCGGCTAGCAGGTTAGCTATGTCCATTTATACATACAGTCTATGGATGAAATAGAGAGATAACAAAATCACACTTTAGTATTAATTTGTATGTATAATGTGTAATAAAAGTTATTTATTGAACCCTCTACAGCTCAAATCTCATTGCAGTGCAGAAAAAATGACAAAATATACCCCCAAATGTAAATAAATTGTACACACGGTCAATACTGTGTCCCAAAAAATATTGTTCCAACTTTCATACAACTTGAACTCCCCTTGTTCACGAGTGAGGGGAGGATGGAGCGTGAGACTGACAGGCGGATTGGTGCAGCGTCTGCGGTGATGCGGTCGCTGTATCGGTCTGTTGTAAAGAAGGAGTCGAAAGGCAAAGCTTTCGATTTACTGGTCAGTCTATGTTCCCACCCTCACTTATGGTCATGACTCTGGGTAATGACCGAAAGGACAAGATCGTGGATACAAGCAGCTGAAATGGGTTTCCTCCGCCGCTGTCCTCCACATCGAGAGGAGCAGCTGAGGTAGCTCGGACATCTGCTCAGGATGCCTCCCGGAGGGCATGTCCAACCGGGAGGAAGCCCCGGGGAAGAGTCAGGACATGTTGGAGGGACTAGGTCTCCCGATTGGCCTGGGAACACCTTGGGGTCCCACTGGAGGAGCTGGAGGACGTGTCTGGGGTGAGGGAAGTCTGTGAGTTCCTGCTTAGACTGCTGCCCCGGATAAGAGGAAGAAAATGGATGGATGGGGCTTTCAAATAAGTTGATATGGTAGTTATCATGAGAAGCCGAGCCAAGAGTGACCACTATAATGTTTAAGATGAGTCACGAAACATCATCTTTATATACATATACACTGCATATATCTGTCTATGTCTTCCATATTTAGAGTTTAATACTTAAAAAGTACAACTCAGTCTAAGTACTTTCCCTTATGTGTCTTTAAGTTTAAGTCCACATGTACAGATATTTAAATAGTATTGGTTTAAGTCTGTGTGCTTACTGTAGATGTGATGTGAGGCCCGTGGAGCTGAGCGTGCAGTATGGCATCGTTCACGTGGTTTCGGATGGCTAACAGCGCTAGCTCCATGCTGTTCTGGTTACTGCTGGTCGCCAGGGTAGATGCCAGGCGCTGTAGTAATACCACCAGACTGCTCCAGGGCCCACCAAGCTCGGACACGCCAACCTAAAGAAGGATTTAAAACATGAATGTTAATGAGATGCTAAAGATCAGAGAAGAAACAAGTGGTCAGATTTTTATATAGTGCTTTTCCACCTTCAAAGCACTTTACATCAAAGAATCACTCACCCACGTTTATGTCGAGAGCAGGATTTGAACCACCAACCTTCAGATCAGTGGACAAACCCTCTGTCGAAATACCAGCTAATCTAAAATATGACTAGACTTTGTTAATAATTATGGGTTTGAACCATTTTCAGTCACAAAGAAATAAACTTCGTGACATCCCATCTGGCTATTTTTGATTGAATTGAACGATCTTTGCCTATATATAGATTCTGCTCTTATTGTGATGCCGTGTTTGATTCACTCATAAATTTGTTGTTTTCTATGACAATAAAATCTTAAATCTTGAACCTTGATCTCCGTGAACAGCTGTGCAAGTCCAAATATTCTTCCTGAAGTCATTACAACAAGAAGATTACAAGAACGAGCTTACATAGGGACGAGGGATCTCATGCCACGAGATCTTGAAAGGTAAAACTGCAAACTGTGGAACGTCTAGGTCAGTGGTTCTTAACCTGGGCTCGATCGAACCCTAGGGGTAGGTCAAGACACGCACCCGACTCATTGATTCGTGATGAGACGCCCCTGCTGCTGTAGAGAATTTAGTGACTCAGTATGAACTTGTGACTGTCGTGATGGTCTGTCGTGTCATTTCTTTTTTAACTCCATAGCGTCAGATGCTGTCACTGCCAATAGACTCGCGGACTATGAGCGTCTCCAGACGCCTGACTTAAATGCGCCGTCTCTCAATTCGCCAAATGCACTGTTCGATGTACTGTTCGAAGTGCGGGTCGAAGTACTGGCTAGTAGTGGCACAAGGTGAAGCCGCTTTTCTGAACTGGTCTCAAAGGCAACAGCAGAAGCAGCAAATATTCATTATTATTGTACCTGATGGAAATTAGGTGATGGGTGTGTGTTAAAATGTTAAAAATAATAAATAGCATAAATACAATAAGTTCACTATTAGAATACATAAGGTTAAAAATTTTAATCATTTCAGTGTGGTAGTATTAAAAAAGGTCATGTATTTCGTGTGTGATTTGTTGTGAGTTCATGTGTTGGTTTTGGTCTTTGACACAGTGATGTTAATGCACGGTTCATTTTGTGATCAGTAAAACTCACCTACGACTTGAATTTGAAAAAAATCATATTTTATTTTTCAATAAAGAAGGGTTCGGTGAATGTGCAGCTGAAACTGGTGGAGTTCAGTACCTCCAACAAGGTTAAGAACCACTAGTTTACACAAAGCAGTGAAATCTCTTTGGATATAAACACATGGCTGACTCTCTACAGGAAAAGTTACATAGTGCACCTTCCTCGTCTCTCCCTCAAGGCTCACACGCAGCTCATGTGTGGATTTCAGAATCTTCAAACATTATCTGGAACATGACTGACAGTTGCTGTTAAATAACCCCGCCCACTATGCCCAGTGTGGCACAAAAACTGAACGATCCTGAATTAGACAGACAAATAGTTATTGTAATATTATACAGGAAAATTATATATAAATACTGATAATAAATAAACTGTGGTTGTCTGATAGTTCATCATTATCATGTGTGTTTGTGTCAAATGGTCTTAAATAAAAACTAAATCATTTACAACTGTCTTTACAGCTTGATTTTGAACCTGGTGTAATTGGGATAAATATGTCAAACAGAAAATGCCCAACTAAAAGGCTGCTCTTAAAATACTTTCATGTCCATGTCATGTTGACCCTTTTGTGACACCAGTCCTTGGGCCAACGGATGGAAATGATCCTTTGGCAATAATTCAGTGTGTTTATATGTTGAATCATGTCTGTTGATTAGTGTGCATTGTCTCAATTAAATAAATAAATAAATAAAATAAAGTAAATGTCCTGTCGTGCTGCTTCACTCATTAGTACTGTCCCCTCCATAAAACAATATTTATTGTACCAAATTGTTTAATTCAACTGTACTGCTATTCAAGTTATACAAGAAAGCCTTTAATTTAGTGTCGACTGTGTCAATCTCTTTCTTTTGCATCTTTCATCCATAAAATCCCTGTTTTTTTGCCTTATGTTGCACTGAAAATATGTATTTGAGAGAACAGGCTACTCATAGCTGATGTTTATTTTAAACCATTATGGGTATAGTTTAAACATACACACATTATTGGTCATTTTAAAATAATAAAAAAAAAAAACATGTTTGTAATTTTGAAAATAAACAAATAAAATCTGCTCCACACTCACACTGTGATGTCACTGCGTCACCATAGAAACCTGTGTGATGTCACTGGACGCCATGACAACGCCATGACTCATCAGAAGATCTTTGTGACATAAGGACAGGAAAGATAGGATCCCTCACACATTTACTTTACCCCAACTGTGCTTGACGTAAAGATATTTACAGAGACAGAAATCGCTCATTATTTGCTGAAAACTATGTCTGCGAACTTAAACATGGCAGAGGCTCTGACAATAGACGACATTGCTATTGGTCACACTCTGCAGGGAAACGACTCCACGTACACTGTGCTGGAGTTTCTTGGACAAGGCGTTTTTGGCAAAGTTGTAAAATGCCAAGATGTCCAAACTAAGGAGATGGTGGCGATCAAAATCCTCAAAGACCCCAATGCCATCAAAAAGGCTGCCAAAGAGCTGTCTATGCTGGAAGCTCTCCGTGTCCTGGACTCTGACACCTACAACCTGGTGAAATTCTTTGGCAGATTTGAACACGGAGGTCTCACCTGTCTGGTTTTTGAAATGCTGGAGTTGAACGTTTTTGACCTGATCCGAAACCAAGAATGGGAGCCTCTTGCCCCGAGCGAGATACGACCAATCGCGCTAAACAGCTCCTCGTGTCTTTGGAAGGTTTGAAACGTCTTGGTATCATCCATACAGACATGAAAATGGATAATATGATGCTGACCAACGTTAAGGAGAAACCGTTTAGACTCAAGGTGATAGACTTTGGTGAAGCCAGGTACTCTCATGAGGTTAGACCTGGCATGTGGTGCCAGCCAGGTGGATCTAGGGCTCCAGAAGTTTCACTCGGCAACAAGTTTAACGAAGCCATCGATATCTTCACCTTGGGCTGCAACCTGGCCTTCCTCTATCTGGGATACTTCTTATTCCCCATCAACTGTAAATATCAGATGGTTAAGAGAATGGTTGAGATTCTGGGATATCCACCCGAGTACTTATTGTCAAATGGAGTCTACGCCAGGTACTATTTCAAGGAGGAGATGGACGATGAAACTTGGACATCAACGTGGACTCTACGGACCGTAGAGGAATACGAGGAGGTTACAAAGACCAAAACGGAGGAGTACGATGGTTATGGCTGCGAGCTGAAGTCTCTGGATGACCTTGTGGACGCCTTTCCCAAATGGGAGGATGCAGAGTATGAGGACAGGAAAGCTCTGGTAGATCTTCTCAAGGGATTACTCCACCCAGATCCTCGTTTGAGACTGACTCCTCAACAAGCTCTGCAGCATCGTTTCATTACGATGTCTCATCTGCAGAGCCCGGACAGTTTGGAGTATCTGAAGGAGTCAGAAGAAGTAATGCAAGTGTGTCCAACTGGTGGTTCCTATAATGAGGTACCATTTGAGAAAACTATGGAACCAAGTAATGAGCATGCTCAACACAGTGGTTGTGGTTCACCTGCCCCTCTGCTGTCAAATTCAGGCTGTTGCAAAACATCTTCCCTGGGGAACGCTGAAGGTCCTAACTCGAATATATGGGATCATGGATTACCCAGTGATGAAACTTACGATGACGACTTTCCTAGTCTGGGCAATGAAACAGCTGGTTCAGATACTTGGCCTCCTGAGGATGATTACACCGAGGGATTAGACCTTTTGGCCTCTTTTGACAATTGTTTGCCAGGTGATGGTCAACTTCCATCACAACATAACACTGCATCCAGTGTAAGATCTTTGGACATCAAGATCTCAGATGAAGATGTTTGGTCTGATGGAGATATGGAAGTCAATGGGTCAGACAAAACTTTTCAACCAGAACATGTACTCTGCTACTCTGAGAGTGATGCTAGCTTTAGCGCCAAAACTTACAACATAGCTGCAAGATCAGAGCTGCAGCCAATAGATAGCATCACTATTGGTCACACACTGGAGGGAAACGACTCCACTTACATCGTGCTGGAATTTCTCGGACAAGGCGTGTTCGGCAAAGTAGCCAAATGCCAAGATGTCAAACTAAGGAGATGGTAGCGATCAAAATCCTCAAGGACCCTAATGCCATCAAAGAGGCTGCCAAAGAGGTGTCCATGCTGGAAGCTCTCCGTGTCCTGGACTCTGACACCTACAACCTGGTGAAATTCTTTGGCAGATTCGAACACAGAGGCCTCACCTGTCTGGTATTTGAAATGCTGGAGATGAACGTCATCAACCTGATCAAAAGCCGAGAATGGGAGCCTCTTACCCCGAGCGAGATACGACCAATCGCTAAACAGCTCCTCGTGACTTTGGAAGGTCTGAAACGTCTTGGTATCATCCATACAGACCTGAAAATGGATAATATGATGCTGACCAATGTTAAGGAGAGCCGTTTAGACTCAAGGTGATTGACTTTGGTGAAGCCAGGTTCTCTTATGAGATCAGACCTGGCATGTGGTGCCAGCCCTGTGGATCTAGGGCTCCAGAAGTTTCACTCGGTAACAAGTTTAACGAAGCCATCGATGTCTTCACGTTGGGCTGCAACCTGGCCTTCCTCTATCTGGGATACTACTTATTCCCCATCAAATGTAATTATCAGATGGTCAAGCGAATGGTCGAGATTCTGGGATATCCACCCGAGTACTTATTATCAAATGGAGTCTTCACTGAGTATTTTTAAGGAGGTGATGGACAATGAAAACATGGTCATCAAAGTGGACTCTACGGACACTGGAGGAATACGAGGAGGTTACGAAGACCAAAACAAAGGAGTACAAAGGCTATGGCTGCGAGCTTAAATCTCTGGATGACCTGGTGGACGCCTTTCCCAAATGGGAGGATGCAGAGTACGAGGACGGAAAGCTCTGGTAGACCTTCTCAAGGGATTA
>JAIEZT010000989.1:0-26008 GCA_019594935.1 Periophthalmus modestus | reverse complement strand
TTGGTGGGTGTACGACAAAGTTGACGTCGGGGCGTCTCCCATTGACGCAATGTATTTTGACTTTTGTAGGTGGCGCTGTCGCGCCATTTTTTTATGCCCAATGATGCACCATATAAAAAAATAAATTTTTCGGCAGACCTGAATTTTGGGCAAAATTATTTTGTGCGTTTTTTGGAATATGTTCAGGGGGTCAATTCCTGTTCAAAAGCAGAAGAAAGAAGAAAAATAAAAAATTAAAGCCGCAAGCGGCATCGAACGGCCCTCGCGGGCCGCACTCGCACTCGGCCGACCCGGCACTCCCTATAGGTGGCGCTAACGCGCCACATGCCTCTTGTTTATTGTGGCTTTGGGCTGCACTTGTCACCAAACAAAGTCAAAAAGACATTGGGAGCACTGATACACAAAATGCACCAACATGGGTTTTTCCAGACATCGCCATGGCAACACCGTGCAAAATGCAAAGTTGTACCCTTGGACTTTTTTGACGGGAACGATGTAAAGAATCAACGTGCCAAATCTCACATTCGTCATTGAAGGTTTGAAGCCGTTATAAGACTTTAAAATGTCCCGAAAATGTGGAAATTTTCCCAGTAGGATAACATGGGGTATTTCACGCATCGCCATGGCAACAGAGTGAAAAAATTATGACATGGATGTGATTGACTTTTTTGATCGGGATGACATGATGAGTCATTCTGGCAAATTTCATTTAATTCCATGAAACTAATATTTTTCTCATGAATGGGAAATTTTCGGAGCGTTCCCATTAGGATAACATGAGCACTTTGGCGCATCGTCATGGCAACACGGTACAAAAAACGTCATGGGTCTGATTGACTTTATTGATTGGAATGACACACTGGAATTTTGTGTGAAATTTCGTAACATTTGGGGAAACTAAATTTGGGCCCTCCATGCAAATGTATGTGTTATTCTGTAGGGGGCGCTATTGCACCAAATTGTTTTCTTTAATAATTAGTAGGTCTAGGCCAGAAAGTTTTACAACTGATTCGAATTTGAGCCCAATCGGACTTTGTATGTGCAAACGGGAGCAAATTTTCAAATTTGAAAATTGCAAAATTTCCGATGGACTTTTGCGGCTTCGCCGCACGGAAACCGTTATACGTATCAACGTAAATCGGATAACTTTTGATGCCCCACTTGTCTAGATGATGTCCAGTGATTTTCAGCCCTGCAGGTGAAGCGCCTTCAGAGGAGTTGACGAAAATGCGACGTCAACGAAAACGCTGACTCGGCATTTCGGAATTTTCAATCCAAGATGGCCGACTTCCGGTTTGTCAGAGGGCGTGGCCATAATAATATTTTTTTGTTGGCATCACTTGATGAACGTGTGTACCGAATTTGGTGGATCTACGACAAAGTTGACGTCGGGGCGTCTCCCATTGACGCAATGTATTTTGACTTTTGTAGGTGGCGCTGTCGCGCCATTTTTTATGCCCAATGATGCACCATATAAAAAAATAAATTTTTCGGCAGACCTGAATTTTGGGCAAATTTGGTGAGTTTTTGAATATGTTCAGGGGGGTCAAATTCCTGTTCAAAGAGCAGAAGAAGAAGAATAAAAAAAAAAAAAAAAAAATAATAATATTTTTAGCAAAAACAATATATCCGAAAACATTAGAATGACAAATTATACGTTTTTTGAAAGCTTTGGACTTTCCCCACGTCACCGTGGGGTCAATGGCGAATGACGGGCGCTGACGCGCCCGTCATTCGCCATGACGTCGGGGTCCGCCATTGACCTCCCATTGACTTCCATTCATTTTAGCAGTAATAAAGATGGCCCATGCCTACGGCATGGGTTGCTGGGATAGTGGGAATCAGGGCAAGGTCGCGACCTCAGCCGAACTTGTGCGCTGCGCGCACAAGTTCGGCAAGACAGTTAGCAACGATGAGTGCCTGGGCTTCGCCCAGGCACTCATCGTTGCGGAAAGCAATAGGCCCTACGCCCTGTGGGGCTCGGGCCTAATAATAATATAATAATAATAATATTTTTAGCAAAAAACAATATATCCGAAAACATTAGAATGACAAATTATACGTTTTTCGAAAGCTCTGGACCTTCCCACGTCACCGTGGGGTCATTGGCGAATGACGGGCGCTGACGCGCCCGTCATTCGCCATGACGTCGGGGGGGCGCCCACTGACCTCCCATTGACTTCCATTCATTTTAGCAGTAATAAAGATGCCCCATGCCTACGGCATGGGTTGCTGGGATAGTGGAATCAGGGCAAGGTCGCGACCTCAGCCGAACTTGTGCGCTGCGCGCACAAGTTCGGCAAGACAGTTAGCAACGATGAGTGCCTGGGCTTCGCCCAGGCACTCATCGTTGCGGAAGCAATAGGCCCTACGCCCTGTAGGGGGCTCGGGCCTAAAAAAATTAAAGCCGCAAGCGGCATCGAACGGCCCTCGCGGGCCGCGCTTCGCACTCGGCCGACCGGGCACTCCCTGTAGGTGGCGCTGATTCACCACTTGCCTCTGTTTTATTGTGGCTTTGGGCTGCACTTGTCACCAAACAAAGTCAAAAGACATTGGGAGCAGTGATGCACAAAATTATCCAACATGGGGTTTTCCAGGCATCGCCATGGCAACACCGTGCAAAATACAAAGTTGGCCCCTCGGACTTTTTTGACGGGGACGATATAAAGAATCAAACATGCCAAATCTCACATTCTTTACTGAAGGTTATGAAGCCGTTATAAGACTTTGAAATGACCAAAAATGTGTAAATTTTCCATTAGGATAACATGGGGTATTTTCGCGCATCGCCATGGCAACAGAGTGAAAAATATGGCATGGGTGTGATTAACTTTTTTGATCAGGATGACATGATGAGTCATTCTGCCAAATTTCACTTAATTCCATGAAACTAATGTTTTTCTCATGAATGGGAAATTTTCTGAACGTTCCCATTAGGATAACATGGGCACTTTGGCGCATCGTCATGGCAACAAGGTACAAAAAACGACATGGGTCTCATTGACTTTATTGATTGGGATGACCCACTGGAATTTTGTGTGAAATTTTGTAACATTTGGGAAAAGTAAATTTTCGGACCTCCATACAAATTAATTTGTTATTCTGTAGGGGGCGCTATTGCACCAATTTTGTTTCTTTCACAATGAGTAGGTTTAGGCCAGAAAGTTTTACAACTGATTCGAATTTGAGTGAAATCGGACTTAGTATGCGCAAATGGGAGCAAATTTTGAAATTTGAAAATTGCAAAAATTCTGATGGAATTTTGCGGCTTCGCCGCACGGAAATGGTGACAGGTATCAACCTAAATTGGATAACTTTTGATGCCCCGCTTGTCTAGATGATGTCCAGTGATTTTCAGCCCTGCAGGTGAAGCGCCTTCAGAGGAGTTGACGAAAATGCGACGTCAACGAAAAAGCTGACTCGGCATTTCGGAATTTTCAATCCAAGATGGCCGACTTCCGGTTTGTCAGAGGGCGTGGCCATAATAATATTTTTTTTTTGGCATCACTTGAAGAATGTGTGTACTGAATTTGGTGGTTCGACGACAAAGTTGACGTCGAGGCGTCTCCCATTGACGCAATGTATTTTGACTTTTGTAGGTGGCGCTGTCGCGCCATTTTTTTATGCCCAATGATGCACCATATAAAAAAATAAATTTTTCAGCAGACCTGAATTTTGGGCAAATTTTGGTGAGTTTTCGAATATGTTCAGGGGGTCAAATTCCTGTTCAAAGAGCAGAAGAATAAAAATTAAAGCCGCAAGCGGCATCGAACGGCCCTCGCGGGCCGCGCTTCGCACTCGGCCGACCGGGCACTCCCTGTAGGTGGCGCTGATCCGCCACTTGCCTCCGTTTTATTGTGGCTTTGGGCTGCACTTGTGACCAAACAAAGCCAAAAGACACTGGGAGGACTGATGCACAAAATGCACCAACATGGGCTTTTCCAGGCATCGGCATGGCAACACCGTCCAAAATACAAAGTTGCACCCTTAGACTTTTTTGACGGGGACGATGTAATGAATCAACGTACGAAATCTCACAATTGTCATTGAAAGTATGAAGGCATTATAAGACTTTGAAATGTCGAAAAATTTGTAAATTTTTTCCCATTAGGATAACATGGGGTATTTCGCGCATTGCCATGGCAACAGAGTGAAAAATATGACATGGGTGTGATTGACTTTTTTGATCAGGATGATATGAAGAGACAGTATGTCAAATTTCACTTAATTCCATGAAACTAATGTTTTTTCTCATGAATGGGGAATTTTCAGACGTTCCCCATTAGGATAACATGGGCACTTTGG
This sequence comes from Periophthalmus modestus, assembly GCA_019594935.1. Classification (NCBI taxonomy): domain Eukaryota; kingdom Metazoa; phylum Chordata; class Actinopteri; order Gobiiformes; family Gobiidae; genus Periophthalmus; species Periophthalmus modestus. The sequence continues at coordinate 21,703 of JAIEZT010000989.1, read as the reverse complement.
CGCATCGTCATGGCAACAGGGTGCAAAAAACGATATGGGTCTGATTGACTTTATTGATTGGGATGACCCAATGGAATTTTCTGTGAAATTTCATAATATTTGGGAAAACTAAATTTTGGGCCCTCCATGCAAATTATTTGTTATTCTGTAGGGGGCGCTATTGCACCAAATGTTTTCTTCATAATTAGTAGGTCTAGGCCAAAAAGTTTTACAACTGATTTGAATTTGAGCTCAATCGGACTTTTTATGCGCAAACGGGAGCAAATTTTGACATTTGAAAATTGCAAAAAATTCCGATGGACATTTGCGGCTTCGCCGCACGGAAAACCGTTATACGTATCAACCTAAATTGGATAACTTTTGATGCCCCACTTGTCTAGATGATGTCCAGTGATTTTCAGCCCTGCAGGTGAAGCGCCTTCAGAGGAGTTGACGAAAATGCGACGTCAACGAAAAAGCTGACTCGGCATTTCGGAATTTTCAATCCAAGATGGCCGACTTCCGGTTTGTCAGAGGGCGTGGCCACAATAATATTTTTTGTTTGGCATCACTTGAAGAATGTGTGTACCGGATTTGGTGGCTCTACGACAAAGTTGACGTCGGGGCGTCTCCCATTGACGCAATGTATTTTGACTTTTGTAGGTGGCGCTGTCGCGCCACTTTTTTATGCCCAATAATGCACCATATAAAAAAATAAATTTTTCGCCACTTCTGAATTTTGGGCAAATTTTGGTGAGTTTTCGAATATGTTCAGGGGGTCAAATTCCTGCTCAAAGAGCAGAAGAAGAAATAAAAAAAAAAATAATAATAATTAAAGCCGCAAGCGGCATCGAACGGCCCTCGCGGGCCGCGCTTCGCACTCGGCCGACCGGGCACTCCCTGTAGGTGGCGCTGATCCGCCACATGCCTCTGTTTTATTGTGGCTTTGGGCTGCACTTGTCACCAAACAGAGTCAAAAGACATTGGGAGCACTGATGCACAAAATGCACCAAAATGGGGTTTTCCAGGCATCGCCATGGCAACACCGTGCAAAATACAAACTTGGCACCTCAGACTTTTTTGATGGGGAAGATGTAAAGAATCAACGTGCCAAATCTCACATTCTTCATTGAAGGTCTGAAGCCGTTATAAGACTTTGAAATGTCCCAAAATTTGTACATTTTCCCATTAGGATAACATGGGGTATTTCACGCATCACCATGGCAACAGAGTGAAAAATATGGCATGGGTGTGATTGACTTTTTTGATCAGGATGACATGAAGAGTAATTCTGCCAAATTTCACTTAATTCCATGAAACTAATGTTTTTCTCATGAATTAGGAATTTTCGGAGCATTCCCATTAGGATAACATGGGCACTTTGGCGCATCGCCATAGCAACATGGTGCAAAAAACGATATGGGTCTGATTGACTTTATTGATTGGGATGACCCACTGGAATTTTGTGTGAAATTTCGTAACATTTGGGAAAACTAAATTTTGGGCCCTCCATGCAAATATATGTGTTATTCTGTAGGGGGCGCTATTGCACCAAATTGTTTTCTTTCATAAATTAGTAGGTCTAGGCCAGAAAGTTTTACAACTGATTCGAATTTGAGCCAATTGGGCTTTGTATGCGCAAACGGGAGCAAATTTTCAAATTTGAAAATTGCAAAAAAGTCCGATGGACTTTTGCGGCTTCGCCGCACGGAAACCGTTATACGTATCAACGTAAATTGGATAACTTCTGATGCCCCACTTGTCTAGATGATGTCCAGTGATTTTCAGCCCCTGCAGGTGAAGCGCCTTCAGAGGAGTTGACGAAAATGCGACGTCAACGAAAATGCTGACTCGGCATTTCGGAATTTTCAATCCAAGATGGCCGACTTCCGTTTGTCAGGGGGCGTGGCCATAATAATATTTTTTGTTTGGCATCACATGAAGAATGTGTGTACCGAATTTGGTGGGCTCTACGACAAAATTGACGTCGGGGCGTCTCATTGACGCAAAATTTTGACTTTTACAGGGGGCGCTGTCGCGCCATTTTTTTTATGCCCAATTATGCAACATATAAAAAAAAAATTTTTCGGCAGCAGACCTGAATTTTGGGCAAAAAATTGGTGAGTTTTGGAATATGTTCAGGGGGTCAAATTCCTGTTCAAAAAGCAGAAGAAAGAAGAAAAAAAATAAAATTAAAGCCGCAAGCGGCATCGAACGGCCCTCGCGGGCCGCGCTTCGCACTCGGCCGACCCGGCACTCCCTATAGGTGGCGCTGATCCGCCACTTGCCTCTGTTTTATTGTGGCTTTGGGCTGCACTTGTCACCAAACAAAGTCAAAAGACATTGGGAGCACTGATGCACAAAAATGCACAAACATGGGGTTTTCCAGGCATCGCCATGGCAACACCGTGCAAAATACAAAGTTGGCACCTTGGACTTTTTTGATGGGGACGATATAAAGAATCAACGTGCCAAATCTCACATTCTTCATTGAAGGTTTGAAGCCGTTATAAGACTTTGAAATGTCCAAAAATGTGTAAATTTTCCCATTAGGATAACATGGGGTATTTCGCGCATAACCATAGCAACAGAGTGAAAAATATGGCATGGGTGTGATTGACTTTTTTGATCGGGATGATATGATGAGTCATTCTGTCAAATTTCACTTAATTCCATGAAACTAATGTTTTTCTCATGAATGGGACATTTTCGGAGCGTTCCCATTAGGATAACATGGGCAATTTGGCGCATCGTCATGGCAACACGGTACAAAAAACGTCATGGGTCTGATTGACTTTATTGATTGGGATGACCCACTGGAATTTTGTGTGTGAAATTTCGTAACATTTGGGAAAACTAAATTTTGGGCCCTCCATGCAAATTTATTTGTTATTCTGTAGGGGGCGCTATTGCACCAAATTGTTTCGTTCATAATTAGTAGGTCTAGGCCAGAAAAGTTTTACAAGTGATTGGAATTGAGCTCAATCGGACTTTTTATGCGCAAACGGGAGCAAATTTTGACATTTAAAAATTGCAAAAATTCCGATGGAATTTTGCGGCTTCGCCGCACGGAAGCCGTATATGTATCAATGTAAATCGGATAACTTTTGATGCCCCACTTGTCTAGATGATGTCCAGTGATTTTCAGCCCTGCAGGTGAAGCGCCTTCAGAGGAGTTGACGAAAATGCCACGTCAACGAAAATGCTGACTCGGCATTTCGGAATTTTCAATCCAAGATGGCCGACTTCCGGTTTGTCAGAGGGCGTGGCCATAATAATATTTTTTGTTTGGCATCACTTGATGAATGTGTGTACCGAATTTGGTGGGTCTACGACAAAGTTGACGTCGGGGTGTCTCCCATTGACGCAATGTATTTTGACTTTTGTAGGTGGCGCTGTCGCGCCATTTTTTTATGCCCAATGATGCACCATATAAAAAAATAAATTTTTCGGCAGACCTGAATTTTGGGCAAAATTTTGTGCGTTTTGGAATATGTTCAGGGGGTCAAATTCCTGTTCAAAAAGCAGAAGAAAGAAGAAATAAAAATAATAATTAAAGCCGCAAGCGGCATCGAACGGCCCTCGCGGGCCGCGTTTCGCGCTCGGCCGACCGGGCACTCCCTGTAGGTGGCGCTGAACCCGCACTCGCCTCCGTTTATTGTGTCTTGGGCTGCACTTGTGACCAAACCAAGCCAAAAGACATTGGGAGCACTGATGCACAAAATGCACCAACATGGGCTTTTCCAGGCATCGCCATGGCAACACCGTGCAAAATACAAAGTTGGCCCCTCAGACTTTTTTGACGGGGACGATGTAAAGAATCACCGTGCCAAATTTCATGTTCTTCATTGAAGGTCTGAAGCCGTTATAAGACTTTGAAATGTCCAAAAATGTGTAACTTTTCCCATTAGGATAACATGGAGGTTTTCGCGCATCGCCATGGCAACAGAGTGAAAAATATGGCATGGGTGTGATTGACTTTTTTGATCGTGATGACATGATGAGTCATTCTGGCAAATTCACTTAATTCCATGAAACTAATGTTTTTCTCATGAATGGGAAATTTTCGGAGCGTTCCCATTAGGATAACATGGGCACTTTGGCGCATCGTCATGGCAACACGGTACAAAAAACGTCATGGGTCTGATTGACTTTATTGATTGGGATGACACACTGGAATTTGTGTGAAATTTCGTAACATTTGGGAAAACTAAATTTTGGGCCCTCCATGCAAATTTATGTGTTATTCTGTAGGGGGCGCTATTGCACCAAATTGTTTTCTTTCATAATCAGTAGGTCTAGGCCAGAAAGTTTTACAACTGATTCGAATTTGAGCCCAATCGGACTTTTTATGCTCAAACGGGAGGAAATTTTCAAATTTGAAAATAGCAAAAATTCCGATGGAGATTTGCGGCTTCGCCGCACGGAAACCGTTATACGTATCAATGTAAATCGGATAACTTTTGATGCCCCACTTGTCTAGATGATGTCCAGTGATTTTCAGCCCTGCAGGTGAAGCGCCCTTCAGAGGAGTTGACGAAAATGCGACGTCAACAAAAATGCTGACTCGGCATTTCGGAATTTCAATCCAAGATGGCCGACTTCCGGTTTGTCAGAGGGGGTGTGGCTATAATAATATTTTTTTTTTGGCATCACTTGAAGAATGTGTGTACCGAATTTGGTGGCTCTACGACAAAGTTGACGTCGGGGCATCTCCCATTGACGCAATGTATTTTGACTTTTGTAGGTGGCGCTGTCGCGCCATTTTTTTATGCCCAATGATGCACCATATAAAAAATTTAATTTTTCGGCAGACCTGAATTTTGGGCAAAATTTGGTGAGTTTTCGAATATGTTCAGGGGGTCAAATTACTGTTCAAAAAGCAGAAGAAAGAAGAAATAAAAATAAAAAAAAAAATAATAATATTTTTAGCAAAAACAATATATCCGAAAACATTAGAATGACAAATTATACGTTTTTTGAAAGCTCTTGACTTTCCCCACGTCACCGTGGGGTCAATGGCGAATGACGGGCGCTGACGCGCCCGTCATTCGCCATGACGTCGGGGCCCGCCACTGACCTCCCATTGACTTCCATTCATTTTAGCAGTAATAAAGACGGCCCATGCCTACGGCATGGGTTGCTGGGATAGTGGAATCAGGGCAAGGTCGCGACCTCAGCCGAACTTGTGCGCTGCGCGCACAAGTTCGGCAAGACAGTTAGCAACGATGAGTGCCTGGGCTTCGCCCAGGCACTCATCGTTGCGGAAGCAATAGGCCCTACGCCCTGTAGGGGCTCGGGCCTAAAAAATAATAATAATTAAAACTGCAAGCAGTGATAAAGGCCCTCGCCACCCCTTGCGACCGCGGGGTTCACGCCCACCGTGGAGTTCGCGCCACCCGCGGAGTTCGCGCCACCGCGGAGTTCGCGCCCTCTCGTTCCCGCCTCTCGTTCCCGCTTACATCGCCCCTCCCATCAAAAACAGCGACTGAGTAATACTACTCCATTCATTCCAATGAGAGGATTTATGACATTTTCACGCCTGCACGGTTCGAAATAGAGGTATGTCTTCATTGGCTTTTTTGTCAGTATGATGAGTGGAATATGTGTACCAAATTTCAATGGTCAATGACAAAGTACATTTTTTTATCCCAGTTAACCAAAACCCATGTATTTCAATGAGAAATGTCGGTCGTTGCCATGGCAACACACTTGCAAATAGAGGTATGTTCTCATTGGCTTTTTTGTTCAGTATGGAGATAGGGATGTCCATGCCAAATTTCAAAAGTTTTTGACAAAGTAAAATTTTTTGGGTCCCATTCAAAATTCCAGGGGGCGCTGTGGAGCAATGGATTGTCTCATCTATATAAACTGTATATCGTTACATTCAGATAAACATTGTGACCAAAATGTATATTAATGCCGGTTAACAGACGCTGCATGTTTGAGTTACGTACAATTTAATACTTGAAAAAACGCCATTTTTCTTCGCATGTTGGCCACACCCACATTTTATGACTTAGAAATATCCAAGTGAGTCGCCTTTCATCCCACATGGGTCTAGTTTATTTTCACCAATTTGCAAGTTTCTTGAATGAAAATCCACAGCGTAAAAAATCCAAACATGAGAGTTAAAATTTCAAAAACATTGTGTTCCGCCCACAATGGCCGACTTCCTGTAGGGTTTAGGGTGGGGTCATATTATATTTTTTTAGTTGTCTTGACATGTTCTATGGTTCTACTAAATTTCATTTGTCTATGATGAAAAAGGTCTATCATTGCCGTAATGTATTTTGAACTTTGAGGTGGCGCTACTGAGTCATTTTGCAAGATTAATTTTTTTTTCACATTGAAATAACAATTTTTTCACCAACCTTGAATTTTGGGTCATAGTTGGATTAGTGCAGAGCATCTATTTAGTCGACAACAAAGTCCAGTACTCTGAACCCCATTCATTTCAATGACACATTTATGACGTTACCACGGTAACATAGTTGCAAATAGAGGTATGTTCTCATTGGCTTTTTCATTCAGTATGGGGATAGGGATGTCCATGCCAAATTTCAAATGTTTTTGAAAAAGTAAAATTTTTTTGGTCCCATTCCAATTTTCAAGGGGCGCTGTGGAGCAATATAATGTTTAAAAATTTTAATTGTATGTCCATGCATTCAGAACAAGATTTTGAACAAATCGTATATTAATGCCGGGAAATAGGACACTGCATGTTTGAGTTACGTACGATTTAATACTTCAACAAATGGCTTTTTTCTTGGCAGGCTGGCCACACCCACAATTTATGACTTAGAAAAAACCAAGTGAGTCGTCTTTAATCCCACATGGGTCTAGTTCAATTTGACCAATTTGCAAGTTTGTTGAATGAAAATCCATGGCGTAAAAAAATCCAAACGTGAGAGTTAAAAATTTCAAAAAAAATGGTGTTCCGCCCACAATGGCCGACTTCCTGTAGGGTTTAGGGTGGGGTCATAATATAATTTTTTACTTGTCTTGACATGTTCTATGATTGTGTCAAATTTAATTTGTCTACGATGAAAAAGGTCTCTCATTGCCGTAATGTATTTTGAACTTTGAGGTGGCGCTACTGAGTCATTTTGAAAAATTAATTTTTTTGCACATCAAATTACACATTTGTTCACCAATCTTGAATTTTGGGTCATAGTTGGATTAGTGCAGAGCATCTATTTAGTCTATAACAAAGTCCAGTACTCTGAACCCCATTCATTTCAATGACACATTTCTGAACATTTCCACGGTTACCACGGTAACATAGTTACAAATAGAGGTATGTTCTCATTGGCTTTTTTGTTCAGTATGTCAAGCCACATGTCCCTGTCAGATTTCAAATGTTTATGACAAAGTAATTTTTTTGGTCTCATTCAAAAGTTCAAGGGGGCGCTGTGGAGCAATGTAATGTCTAACCTATGTAAAATGTATATGTATGCACTCAGATCAAGATTTTGAACAAAATGTATATTAATGCCGGGAAATAGGACAATGCAGGTTTGAGTTACGTACCATTTAATACTTCAAAAAATGCCTTTTTTTTTGGCAGGCTCGCCACACCCACAAATTATGACTTAGAAAAATCCAAGGTAGGAGACTGTAATCCCACATGAGTCTAGTTCATTTTCACCAATTTGCAAGTTTCTTGAATTAAAATCCACAGCGTAAAAAATCCAAATGTGAGAGTTAAAATTTCAAAAAAATGGTGTTCCGCCCACAATGGCCGACTTCCTGTAGGGTTTAGGGTGGGGTCATTATTTAATTTTTTACTTGTCTTGACATGTTCTATGGTTCTCCCAAATTTCACTTCTCTACGATGAAAAAGGTCTGTCATTGCCGCAATGTTTTTTGATTTTTGAGGTGGCGCTGTTGAGTCATTTTGAGACATAAATTTTTTTGCACATTAAAATAATCAATTTTTCACCAACCTTGAATTTTGGGTCCAATCAAATTGAGTTTTCGTTAACGTTCAGGGGGTCAAAAATGGCTTTGAAGCGGCCGTAAAAATAATAATAATAAGAATAATAATAATAATGGAAATTTTTTTTCGACCCATTTTTTTTCTCCTAAACCATAAGAGCTACAGTCATGTGACTTTCTCACATTGTGCCCCATCACAAATAAGGCCCCTGTGAATTTTTTCACACGTCCACGACAAATCAATTGTCTGCTACGAATTTTTGAAAATGAAATTTGAAGAGGGCGCTAGAGAGCCATTTTGTGAGATAAAGCCATGATTTGCATATCATTGTGTTCAGCTCACAAATGTGCATAAACGCTGTATTAGCGTTTTCCCAACAAAAAATGTGTGAACGAGAAATATTTTATTGAAATATTCCAAAAATTGCGATTTTGTATAAAATTCCCCATGACCACACCCAAAGTCATATTCAAATATAATTGATGATCTTTAATCTCACATGGGTTTAGTGGGTTTTGGCCAAATTTGAAGTGTTTGTGATGAAAACTGTGCGAGGAGATGTCCTGAATGTGAGGGTGTGCGCTTTTGTCGTCACCGGGTTTGATCCAATATGGCCGACTTCCTGTACATTTAGGGCGGGGCCATAATATCATTTTTGTCATGTCCCGACATGTTCTATTTTATGATGCGAGTTTCAGATTTTTCGGTCGACTTTTTTCCGAGTCGGGCTCCCATTGGCCCCATGAAAATCAAAGTTTGAGGTGGCGCTATCGAGTCGTCTTTCGTTATTTTTTTTCGCGGTCTTCGGTGACAATTAGAGCTTGGCGAGTTCTAATTTTTGACACCACTCACTGGCATGTCGGGGCGTGTTAACCACTTGATTTTTGCCATTTTCCCCGTTTCGGACGCGGTTTTAATGAGTCCCTCGCCGGGACGTTGTCTCCGGCTCGGGCCTAATTAAAACTGCAAGCAGTGATAAAGGCCCTCGCCACCCTTGCGACCGCGGGGCACACGCCACCGCGGAGTTCGCGCGCTCTCTCTTCCCGCCTACATCGCCCCTCCCACCAAAATCAGCGACTGAGTAATTCTACTCCATTCATTCCAATGAGAGCATGTATGACATTTTCACGGCTGCACAGTTGGAAATAGAGGTATGTCTTCATTGGCTTTTTTGTTCAGTATGATGAGTGGAATATGTGTACCAAATTTCGATGGTCAATGACAAAGTAAATTTTTTCACCCCAGTTAACCAAAACCCATGTATTTCAATGAGAAATGTTGGTCGTTGCCATGGCAACACACTTGCAAATAGAGGTATGTTCTCAATGGCTTTTTTGTTCAGTATGGGAATAGGGACGTCCATGCCAAATTTCAAATGTTTTTGAAAAAGTAACATTTTTTAGGTCCCATTCAAAATTTCAAGGGGGCGCTGTAGAGCAATGGATTGTCTCATCTATGTAAACTGTATATCATTAGGTTCAGATCAACATTAAGACCAAAATGTATATTAATGCCGGTTAACAGGACACTGCATGTTTGAGTTAGGTTCAATTTAATACTTGAAAAAACACCGTTTTGCTTTGCATGCTGACCACACACACCCACATTTTATGACTTAGAAAAATTCAAGTGAGTCGCCTTTAATCCCACATGAGCCAAGTTCATTTTGTCCAATTTTCAAGTTTGTTGAATGAAAATCCATGGCGTAAGAAATCCAAATGTGAGAGTTAAAATAAAATAAAAATTGACTTCTGGGCACAATGGCCGACTTCCTGTAGGGTTTAGGGTGGGGTCATAATATAATTTTTTACTTGTCTTGACATGTTCTATGGTTCTCCCAAATTTCATTTGTCTACGATGAAAAAGGTCTGTCATTGCCGTAATGTATTTTGATTTTTGAGGTGGCGCTATTGAGTCATTTTGACTCGTTAATTTTTTTGACCTTCAAAATAATAAATTTTTCACCAGTCTTGAATTTTGGGTCCAATAGAATTGACTTTTCGTTAACGTTGAGGGGGTCAAAAATGGCCTCAATTCGGCAACCAAAATAATAATAAGAATAATAATAATGGAAACTGATTTTCCACCCATTTTTTTTCTCCTAAACCATAAAAGCTACGGTCATGTCACTTTCTCACATTTTGCCCCATCACAAATAAGGCCCCTGTGAATTTTTTCACAAGTCCACGACAAATCGATTGTCTTCTATGAATTTTTGAAAATGAAATTTGAAGAGGGCGCTAGAGAGCCACTTTGTGAGATAAAGCCATGATTTGCATATCATTGTGTTCAGCTCACAAATGTGCATAAACGCTGTATTAGCGTTTTCCCAACAAAAAATGTGTGAAAGAGAAATATTTTATTGAAATAATGCAAAATTTGTGATTTTGTTTAAAATTCCTCATGACCACACCCAAAGTCATATTCAAATATAATTGATGATTTTTAATCTCACATGGGTTTAGTGGGTTTTGGCCCAATTTGAAGTTTGTGATGAAAACTGTGCGAGGAGATGTCCTGAATGTGAGGGTGTGCGCTTTTGTCATCACCGGGTTTGATCCAATATGGCCGACTTCCTGTACATTTTAGGGCGGGGCCATAATATCATTTTTGTCATGTCCGACATGTTCTATTTTTTGATGCGAGTCTCAGATTTTTCAGTCGACTTTTTTTCCGAGTCGGGCTCCCATAGGCCCAATGAAAAATCAAAGTTTGAGGTGGCGCTACTGAGTCGTCTTTCGTTATTTTTTTTTCGCGGTCTTCGGTGACAATTAGAGCTTGGCGAGTTCTAATTTTGACACCACTCACTGGCATGTCGGGGCGTGTTAACCACTTGATTTTTGCCATTTTCCCCCGTTTCGGACGCGGTTTTAATGAGTCCCTCGCCGGGACGTTGTCTCCGGCTCGGGCCTAATAATGGAAACTCATTTTTTTCCCCTTTTTTTTCTCCTCCTAAACCATAAAAGCTACAGTCATGTGACTTTCTCACATTGTGCCCCATCACAAATAAGGCCCCTGTGATTTTTTTCACAAGTCCACGACAAATCGATTGTCTTCTACGAATTTTTGAAAATGAAATTTGAAGAGGGCGCTAGAGAGTCATTTTGTGAGATAAAGCCATGATTTGCATATCATTGTGTTCAGCTCACAAATGTGCATAAACGCTGTATTAGCGTTTTCCCAACAAAAAATGAGTGAAGGAGAAATATTTTATTGAAATATTCCAAAATTTGCAATTTCGTATAAATTCACCATGACCACACCCAAAGTCATATTCAAATATAATTGATGATCTTTAATCTCACATGGGTTTAGTGGGTTTTGGCCAAATTTTGAGTGTTTTGTGATGAAAACTGTGCGAGGAGAGATGTCCTGAATGTGAGGGTGTGCGCTGTTGTCGTCACCGGGTTTGATCCAATATGGCCGACTTCCTGTACATTTTAGGGCGGGGCCATAATATCATTTTTGTCATGTCCCGACATGTTCTATTTTTTGATGCGAGTCTCAGATTTTTCAGTCGACTTTTTTCCGAGTCGGGCTCCCATAGGCCCCATGAAAATCAAACTTTGAGGTGGCGCTACCGAGTCGTCTTTCGTTTTTTTTTTTCGCGGTCTTCGGTGACAATTAGAGCTTGGCGAGTTCTAATTTTTGACACCACTCACTGGCATGTCGGGGTGTGTTTACCACTTGATTTTTGCCATTTTCCCCGTTTCGGACGCGGTTTTAATGAGTCCCTCGCCGGGACGTTGTCTCCGGCTCGGGCCTAATAATAATAATAATTAAAACTGCAAGCAGTGATAAAGGCCCTCGCCACCCTTGCGACCGCGGGGTACACGCCACCGCGGAGTTCGCGCTTCTCGTTCCCGCTTCTCTTCCCGCCTTCTCGTTCCCGCTTCTCGTTCCCGCTTCTCGTTCCCGCTTCTCGTTCCCGCTTCTCGTTCCCGCTTCTCGTTCCCACTTACATCGCCCCTCCCACCAAAAACAGCGACTGAGTAATACTACTCCATTCATTCCAATGAGAGCATTTATGACATTTTCACGCCTACACGGTTGGAAATAGAGGTATGTCTTCATTAACTTTTTTGTTCATTATGATGAGTGGAATATGTGTACCAAATTTTGATGATCTGTGACAAAGTGATTTTTTTTCATCCCAGTTAACCAAAACCCATGTATTTCAATGAGAAATGTCGGTCGTTGCCGTGGCAACGCACTTGCAAATAGAGGTATGTTCTCATTGGCGTTTTTGTTCAGTATGGGAATAGGGATGTCCATGCCAAATTTCAAATGTTTTTGAAAAAGTAAAATTTTTTGGGTTCAATTCAAAATTTCAAGGGGGCGCTGTGGAGCAATGGATTGTCTCATCTATGTAAACTGTATATCATGACATTCAGATGAACAATGTGACCAAAATGTATATTAATGCCGGTTAACAGGACACTGCATGTTTGAGTTAGGTGCAATTCAATACTTCAAAAAACGCAGTTTTTCTTCGCATGTTGGCCACGCCCACATTTTATGACTTAGAAAAATCCAAGTGAGTCGCCTTTCATCCCACATGGGTCTAGTTTATTTAGACCAATTTGCAAGTTTGTTGAATGAAAATCCATGGCGTAAAAAATCCAAACGTGAGAGTTAAAATTTCAAAAAAATTGTGTTCCGCCCACAATGGCCGACTTCCTGTAGGGTTTAGGGTGGGGTCATAATATAATTTTTTACTTGTCTTGACATGTTCTATGGTTCTACCAAATTTCATTTGTCTACGATGAAAAAGGTCTCTCATTGCCGTAATGTATTTTGAAATTTGAGGTGGCGCTATGGAGTCATTTTGAAACATTAATTTTTTTTCCACATCAAAATACAACATTTTTCACCAATCTTGAATTTTAGGTCATAGTTGGATTAGTGCAGAGCATCTATTTAGTCGACAACAAAGTCCAGTACTCTGAACCCCATTCATTTCAATGACACATTTATGATGTTACCACGGTAACATAGTTGTAGATAGAGGTATGTTCTCATTGGCTTTTTTGTTCAGTATATCAAGCCAGATGTCCATGTCAAATTTCAAATGTTTATGACAAAGTAATTTTTTTCAGTCTCATTCAAAAGTTCAAGGGGGCGCTGTGGAGCAATGTAATGTCTGACTTATGTAAATTGTATGTCGTTGCATTCAGTTTAACCTTTTGAACAAAACGTATATTAATGCCGGAAAATAGGACCCTGCATTTTTGTGTTATGCGCAATTTAAAATTTCAAAAAAGGGCTTTTTTTTTAGCAGGCTGACCACGCCCACATTTTATAACATAAAAAAATTCAAGACATTGGCCTCAAATCCCACTTGGGTCTATTTCATTTTGACCCATTTCCAAGTTTCTAGAATGAAAATCCATTGCGTAAAAAAATTCAAATGTGAGAGTTAAAATTTCCAAAAAATGGGTTTCCACCACAATGGCCGACTTCCTGTAGGGTTTAGGGTGGGGTCATAATATAATTTTTTACTTGTCTTGACATGTTCTATGGTTCTACCAAATTTCATTTGTCTACGATGAAAAAGGTCTCTCATTGCCGTAATGTATTTTGAAATTTGAGGTGGCGCTATGGAGTCATTTTGAAACATTAATTTTTTTGCACATCAAATTACACATTTTTTCACCAACTTTGAATTTTGGGTCATAGTTGGATTAGTGCAGAGCATCTATTTAGTCTGTAACAAAGTCCAGTACTCTGAACCCCATTCATTTCAATGACACATTTATGATGTTACCACGGTAACATAGTTGCAAATAGAGGTATGTTCTCATTGGCTTTTTTGTTCAGTATGTCAAGCCAGATTTCCATGTCAAATTTCAAATGTTTTTGACAAAGTAATTTTTTTTAGTCCCATTCAAAAGTTCAAGGGGGCGCTGTGTGGAGCAATGTAATGTCTGAGTTATGTAAATTGTATGTCCATGCATTCAGATCAAGATTTTCAACAAAACGTATATTAATGCGGGAAATAGGACGCTGCATGTCTCAGTTATTCGCAATTTAAAACGTCAAAAAATGCTTTTTTTCTTTGCAGGCTGGCCACACCCACATTTAATGACGTAAAAAAATCCAAGACAGTCACCTTTAATCCCACATGGGTCTAGTTCATTTTGACCAATTTCCAAGTTTCTTGAGTAGAAATCCATTGCGTAAAAAATCAAAACGTGAGAGTTAAAATGTCAAAAAAATGGGGTTCCGCCCACAATGGCGGACTTCCTGTAGGGTTTAGGGTGGGGTCATAATATAATTTTTTACTTGTCTTGACATGTTCTATGGTTCTACCAAATTTCATTTTGTCTACGATGAAAAAGGTCTCTCATTGCCGTAATGTATTTGATTTTTGAGGTGGCGCTATTGAGTCAATTTGATATGTGAATTTTTTTGCACATTAAAATAATAAATTTTTCACCAACCTTGAATTTTGGGTCCAATAAATGGACTTTTTTTTAACGTTTCAGGGGGGTCAAAAATGGCTGCAATTTGGCAACCAAAATAATAAGAATAATAATTAAAACTGCAAGCAGTGATAAAGGCCCTCGCCACCCTTGCGACCGCGGGGTACATGCCACCGCGGAGTTCGCGCCTCTCGTTCCCGCTTACATCGCCCTTCCCACCAAAATCAGCGACTGAGTAATACTACTCCATTCATTCCAATGAGAGCATTTATGACATTTTCACACCTGCACGGTTGGAAATAGAGGTATGTCTTCATTGGCTTTTTTGTTCAGTGTGATGAGTGGAATATGTGTACCAAATTTCAATGGTTATGACAAAGTAAATATTTTTTCTTCCCATTTAACCAAAACCCATGTATTTCAATGAGAAATGTCGGTCGTTGCCATGGCAACACACTTGGAAATAGAGGTATGTTCCCATTGGCTTTTTTGTTCAGTATGGTGATAGGGATGTCCAAGCCAAATTTCAAATGTTTTTGAAAAAGTACATTTTTTTTGGTCCCATTCAAATTTTCAAGGGGGCGCTGTGGAGCAATATAATGTCTAAAAATTTTAAATTGTATGTCTATGCATTCAGATCAAGATTTTGAACAAATCGTATATTAATGCCGGGAAATAGGACGCTGCATGTTTGAGTTACGTACGATTTAATACTTCAAAAAAATTGCTTTTTTCTTACAAGGCTGGCCACACCCACATTTTATAACTTAGAAAAATCCAAGTGAGTCGTCTTTAATCCCACATGGAACTAGTTCTATTTGACCAATTTGCAAGTTTGTTGTATGAAAATCCATGGCGTAAAAAAATTCAAACGTGAGAGTTAAAATTAAGAAAAAAATGGGGTTCGCCCACAATGGCCGACTCCCTGTAGGGTTTAGGGTGGGTCATAATATAATTTTTACTTGTCTTGACATGTTCTATGGTTCTACCAAATTTCATTTGTCTGCGATGAAAAAGGTCTGTCATTGCCGTAATGTATTTTGAACTTTGAGGTGGGCGCTACTGAGTCATTTTGAAACATTAATTTTTTTGCACATCAAATTACACATTTTTTTTCACCAACCTTGAATTTGGGTCATAGTTGGATTAGTGCAGAGCATCTATTTAGTCGACAACAAAGTCCAGTACTCTGAACCCCATTTCATTTCAATGACACATTTATCATGTTACCACGGTAACATAGTTGCAAATAGAGGTATGTTCTCATTGGCTTTTTTGTTCAGTATGTGAAGCCAGATGTCCATGCCAAATTTCAAATGGTTTTGACAAAGTAATTTTTTTGGTCCCATTCAAAAAGTTCAAGGGGGCGCTGTGGAGCAATGTAATGTCTGATGTATGTAAATTGTATGTCGTTGCGTTCAGATCAAAATTTTCAACAAACGTATATTAATGCCGGGAAATAGGACGCTGCATGTCTCATTTATTCGCAATTTAAAACTTAAAAAAATGGCTTTTTTTTTGGCAGGCTGACCACGCCCACATTTTATGACAGAAAAAAATCCAAGACAAACACCTTTAATCCCACATGGGTGTAGTTCATTTTGACCAATTTCCAAGTTTCTAGAATGAAAATCCATGGCGTAAAAAAATTCAAAAGTGACATTTAAAATTTGGAAAAAAAAAAATGGTGTTCCGCCCACAATGGCCGACTTCCTGTGGGTTTAGGGTGGGGTCATAATATAATTTTTTATTTGTTTTGACATGTTCTATGGTTCTCCCCAAATTTCCTTTGTCTACGATGAAAAAGGTCTGTCATTGCCGTAATGTATTTTGAACTTTGAGGTGGCGCTATTGAGTCATTTTGAAACATGAATTTTTTTGCTCATGAAAATACATATTTTTTCACCATCCTTGAATTATAGATCATAGTTGGATTACTGCAGAGCATCTATTTAGTCGACAACAACGTCCAGTACTCTGAAACCCATTCATTTCAATGACACATTTATTGTCATTTTCACGGTTACCACGGTAACATAGTTAAAAAATAGAGGTATGTTCTCATTGGCTTTTTTTTATTCAGTATGTCAAGCTAGATGTGCTTGCCCAATTTCAAATGTTTATGACAAAGTAATTTTTTTTTCCGTCCAATTCAAATTTTTCAAGGGGGCGCTGTGGAGCAATTTAATGTCTGACTTATGTAAATTGTATGTCTATGCGTTCAAATCAACATTTTGAACAAAACGTATATTAATGCCGGGACGTAGGACCCTGCATGTCTGAGTTATTTGCAATCTAAAACTACAAAAAAATAGTTTTTTTCTTTGCAGGCTGGCCACACCCACATTTATGACGTAAAAAAAATCCAAGGAAGTTGCTTATAATCCCAGATGGCCCTAGTTGATTTTGACCAATTTCCAAGTTTCTAGAATGTACATCCATGGCGTAAAAAATTAAAATATGAGAGTTAAAATTTCAAAAAAATGGGTTACCGGGCACAATGGTCGACTCCCTGTAGGGTTTAGGGTGGGGTCAAATATATAATTTTTTACTTGTCTTGAGATGTTCTATGGTTCTACCAAATTTCATTTTGTCTACGATGAAAAGGTCTGTCATTGCCGTAATGTTTTTTGATTTTTGAGGTGGCGCTGTTGAGTCAATTTGAAATATTAATTTTTTTTAACATCAAAATAATAAATTTTTCGCCAACCTTGAATTTTGGGTCCAATAAAACTGAGTTTTCGTTAACGTTCAGGGGGTCAAAAAATGGCTGAAAGCGGCCGTAAAAAATAATAAGAATAAGAATAATTAAAACTGCAAGCAGTGATAAAGGGCCCGCCACCCTTGCGACCGCGGGGCACACGCCACCGCGGAGTTCGCGCCTCACGTTCCCCGCTTACATCGCCCCTCCCACCAAAATCAGCGACTGAGTAATACTACTCCATTCATTCCAATGAGAGCATTTATGACATTTTCACGCCTGCACGGTTGGAAATAGAGGTATGTCTTCATTGGGCTTTTTTGTTCAGTATGATGAGTGGAATATGTGTACCAAATTTCAATGGTCAATGACAAAGTACATTTTTTTATCCCAGTTAACCAAAACCCATGTATTTCAATGAGAAATATCGGTCGTTGCCATGGCAACACACTTGCAAATAGAGGTATGTTCTCATTGGCTTTTTTGTCAGTATGGAGATAGGGATGTTCATATGAAATTTCAAATGTTTTTGACAAAGTAAAAATTTTTTGGGTCCTATTCAAAATTTCAAGGGGGCGCTGTGGAGCAATGGATTGTCTCATCTATGTAAACTGTATATCATGACATTCAGATAAATATTGTGACCAAAATGTATATTAATGCCGGTCAGCAGGACACTGCATGTTTGAGTTAGGTGCAATTAATACTTGAAAAAACACCGTTTTTCTTCTTGCATGTTGCCCACACCCACATTTTATGACGTTGAAAAATCCAAGTGAGTCGCCTTTAATCCCACATGGGCCTAGTTCATTTTGTCAAATTTTCAAGTTTGTTGAATGAAAATCCACAGCGTAAAAAATCCAAACGTGACAGTTAAAATTTCAGAAAAATGGGTTCCGCCCACAATGGCCGACTTCCTGTAGGGTTTAGGGTGGGGTCATAATATAATTTTTTTTTGTCTTGACTGTTCTATGGTTCTACCAAATTTCATTTTGTCTACGATGAAAAAGGTCTCTCATTGCCGTAATGTATTTGAACTTTGAGGTGGTGCTATTGAGTCATTTTGAAATATTGATTTTTTTTCCACATCAAAACACAATTTTTTTCACCAACCTTGACATTTGGGTCATAGTTGGATTAGTGCAGAGCATCTATTTAGTCGACAAACAAAGTCCAGTACTCTGAACCCCATTCATTTCAATGACACATTTATGACGTTACCACGGTAACATAGTTGCAAATAGAGGTATGTTCTCATTGGCTTTTTTTGTTCAGTAGTGAGGATAGGGATGTCCATGCCAAATTTCAAATGTTTTTGAAAAGTAAAAATTTTTTGGTCCCATTCAAATTTTCAAGGGGGCGCTGTGGAGCAATATAATTTTTAAAAAATTTTAATTGGATGTCCATGCATTCAGAACAAGATTTTGAACAAATCGTATATTAATGCCGGAAATAGAAACACTGCATGTTTGAGTTACGTACGATTTAGTATTTCAAAAAATGGCTTTTTTTCTTGGCAGGCTGGCCACGCCCACATTTATGACTTAGAAAAATCCAAGTGACTCGTCTTTTAATCCCCACATGGGTCTAGTTCATTTGACCAATTTGCAAGTTTGTTGAATGAAAATCCATGGCGTAAAAAAATCCAAACGTGAGAGTTAAAATTTGAAAAAAATGGGGTTCCGCCCACAATGGCGACTTCCTGTAGAGTTTAGGGTGGGGTCATAATATAATTTTTTACTTGTCTTGACATGTTCTATGATTGTACCAAATTTCATTTATCTACGATGAAAAAGGGTCTCTCATTGCCGTAATGTATTTTGAACTTTGAGGTGGCGAGCTACTGAGTCATTTTGAAACATAAATTTTTTTGCACATCAAAAATACACTTTTTTTTCACCAACCCTTGAATTTTTGGGTCATAGTTGGATTAGTGCAGAGCATCTATTTAGTCGACAACAAAGTCCAGTACTCTGAACCCCATTCATTTACATGAGTCATTTATGACGTACCACGGTAACCTAGTTGGAAATAGAGGTATGTTCTCATTGGCTTTTTTGTTCAGGATGTTTAGCTAGATGTCCTGTCAAATTTCAAATGTTTTTGACAAATTAATTTTTTTTGGGTCCCATTCAAAAGTTCAAGGGGCGCTGTGGGCAATGTAATGTCGGACCTATGTAAATGTTATATATCTATGCACTCAGATCAACATTTTGGAACAAAACGTATATTAATGCCGGGAAATAGGATGCTGCATGTCTCAGTTATTCGCAATTTAAACACTTCAAAAAATGCTTGTTTTCTTTGCAGGCTGGCCACACCCACATTTAATGACGTTAAAAAAACTCCAAGACAGTGAACTTTAATCCCACCATGGGTGTAGTTCATTGTGACCAATTTTCAAGTTTCTAGAATAGAAATCCATTGCGTAAAAACATCCAAAACGTGAGAGTTAAAATTCAAAAAAATGGGGTTCCGCCACAATGGCCGACTTCCTGTAGGGTTTAGGGTGGGGTCATAATACAATTTTTTTACTTGTCTGACATGTTCTATGGTGTTGTACAATTTCATTTGTACTACGATGAAAAAGGTCTCTCATGCCGTAATGTATTTTGATTTTTGAGGTGCGCTATGAGTCAATTTGATATGAATTTTTTTGCACATTAAAATAATACATTTTTCACCAACCTTGAATTTTGGGTCCAATAAAAATTGACTTTTTTTTACATTCAGGGGGTCAAAAATGGCTTCAATTTGGCAACCAAAATAAGAATAATAATAATAATTAAAACTGCAAGCAGTGATAAAGGCCCTCGCCACCCTTGCGACACGCGGGGTTCCACGCGACCGAGTGGAGTTCGTGCTTCTCGTTCCCGCTTACATCGCCCCTCCCACCAAAATCAGCGACTGAGTAATACTACTCCATTCATTCCAATGAGAGCATTTATGACATTTTCACACCTGCAAGGTTGGAAATAGAGGTATGTCTTCATTGGCTTTTTTGTTCAGTGGATGAGTGGAATATGTTGTACCAAAAATTCAATGGTTTATGACAAAGTAAAATTTTTTCTTCCCATTTAACCAAAAACCATGTATTTCAATGTAGAAATGTCTGTCGTTTGCCATGGCAACACACTTGGAAATAGAGGTATGTTTTCCCATTGGCTTTTTTGTTCAGTACATGGTGATAGGGATGTCCATGCCAAATTTCAAATGTTTTTGAAAAAGTTAAAATTTTTTTAGGTCCCATTCAAATTTTCAAGGGGGCGCTGTGGAGCAATAATAATGTCTAAAAATTTTAAATTGTATGTTAGTGCATTCAGATCAAGATTTTGAACAAATCGTATATTCATGCCGGGAAATAGGACGCTGCATGTTTGAGTTACGTACGATTTAATACTTAAAAAATCATGGCTTTTTTCTTACAAGGGCTGGTCAACACCCACATTTGATAACTTAGAAAAATCCAAGTGTCCCTCGTCTTTAATCCCACATGGTCTAGTTCTATTTGACTAATTTGCAAGTTTGTTGTATGAAAATTACCATGGCGTAAAAAAATTCAAACGTGAGAGTTAAAATTAAGAAAAAATGGGGTGGGCCGCCCACAATGCTGCGACTCCCTGTAGGGTTTAGGGTGGGGTCATAATATAATTTTTTACTTGTCTTGACATGTTCTATGGTTCTACCAAATTTCATTTGTCTACCTGAAAAAGGTCTGTCATTGCCGTAATGTATTTTGAACTTTGAGGTGGCGCTACCGAGTCATTTTGAAACATTATTTTTTTTGCACCTCAAATTCACATTTTTTTCACCAATCTGACTTTTGGGTCATAGTTTGGATTGTGCTGAGCATCTATTTAAGTCGACAACAAGTCCGTACTCTGAACCCCATTCCTTTCAATGACACATTTTATGGCTTACCACGGTAACATAGTTGCAGATAGAGATATGTTCTCATTGGCTTTTTTCGTTCAGTATGTCACGGGCGATGTGCATGACAACACATTTCACATGTTTATGACCAAAGTAATATTTTCTGTCCCATTCAAAAGTTCAGGGGGCGCTGTGGAGCAAGAGTAATATTCTGACCTCATGGAATTGGTATATCTGTGCGTTCAGTTCAACATTTTGAACAAAACGTTATATTAACTTCGGGGAAACAATAGGATCCTGCATGTCCCGAGTTAGTCCTTTTAATAAAAAGTTCAAAAAATTGGCTTCCTTTTCTCTTGGTAGCTGGCCACGCACACCATTTTGGATCCATAGAAAATCCAATAGAGCGACCCTATAATCCGACATGGGTCTAGTTCATTTGACCAATTTTCCAGTTTGCTTGAATTGAAAATCCATGGCGTTGAAAAAATCCAAACGTGACAGTTAAAATATTCACAAAAATGGGGTTTTACCGCCCACAATGGCCCGACTTCCTTTAGGGTTTAGGGTCGGTGTCATATATAATTTTTTTACTTTATTGACATTTATATGTTGTACCAAATGTCATTGATCTACGATGGAAAAGGTCTGTCTTGACGTAATGTATTTTGAATTTTTGAGGTGGGATATTGAGGTCTTTGAAATGTTAATTTTTATTCAACCATTAAAATAATAAATATCTTTATCATTTTGAGGTTTAGGCATTATTTGGATTAGTGGCAG
>JAIEZT010000988.1:0-26053 GCA_019594935.1 Periophthalmus modestus | reverse complement strand
ACATCACGCCACAGTTCAAAGATCTATTAAAGTGTGTCAACTCCATACGCTTGCATCATCCCTGGAGGCTGACCAAAAGACTTCCAGCCACGTGACATCCTGTGAAACGGCTTTAAAGGTATCTTGCGCCACCAATGGGAAGGCAGTGGATGATGTGATGGATGGAGCAACAGTTTCATGGCAACCGGTATCTTTCGGAGGCCTCATGCAACTTCCTGCCAAGCATGATGGAGTCGGACAAAGAATGACTGCAGTGCGACTTGAAACCATCTTTGCAGGAGTTAGAAATGGCCGTGGAATAATTGGAATGACCTGTGCCAAGTCTGATGACACAGCCACGGGAGCAGCGGAGCGCGCTTAATTACCTCCGGAGTTGCAGGGTTGTTCAGAAGCGACCACAGAGGATGTAAGATTCAATGTATGTAGAGCTTTGGAGTGAGCATGAGAGTAACTGGCAGCTTGTTTTTTATACTTAGTTATCTGATTAACTGTTAATGTTCGATTAAACAGTATCGGCCATATTCAGTGCTGTCTATGCTTCTGTACCTGAATAAATATAAATTTCAGAGACAACATTAGTGTTGCAATCAGTCTCCCGATTATTCAGGGCTGTTGCTACTGTGATCTACGTTATTGGTATTATTGTAAGGTGCTATAAAAGAATTAAAATGTCTGTTCTTGGATTTTGTAAAAGTAAATTTCCCAGCACAAACACATGCGACTTATAGTACGTGTAAGTTAATGTATATTTTTCGTTTAATACTTTTTTTGGCTGGGTGGTTATTCCGGATCGATATATAATCCAAAAATCTGGTACACCATTTAATGTTAAAAATCACATTCTATTGTCTGCAGAAAGAGTGATTTTTATATCATGGTTGTATCGAAATTGTTATTCCTTAGGATCAAAATCAAGTTTGAAAATGTTGTATATGAAGGACAGGACTGACTAATCAGAAAGATCCAGGACTAGTTCGTTTGTGTCATCGGTGACAATGGTCAAGCGCGACTTGCCAGATTTCTGCTTGTTTTTGTTACATTTTCAGGTTATCTAAGGAAGTGAATTAAATACTTCCAGCATGTGTCGCTAAGTTGAGTGTGACACAATTTTTAGTGGCTTTTATACGAAAGAATGGGGTTTCTTGTTGACCGTCGAAAAGCATTTTCTGTAGTTGTCCTGATCAGACGTTTGGAGACCTTGCGCGAGACAACACCACTCGCACGAATACGAAGAAAGCGAGACCGACGACGACAGTATACTAAACACACACGGGCAAACAACCCCAGGGGACCTCAATGACAGGGTGTCAGGGGAGGGTCTTTTAAAAGATAAATACATTCCATATTACTCTACGCTTCTAGTTAGTAGACATCACTGTACCATTCATGACAGTTTGTGATATACAAAGAGACAGAGCGCGCCAATAGTTTTCAATACACACCAGCGTCCCTTTCTTTGTCAAACTACCTTGAATGCAGGTCCAACCAATAATGCGAAAGTGCAGTTCAGTTCTTTAGATAACAATTTACCACGTTTATTTATCAAGTACTTTGCGCCGCACTATAATAGTGACAATGGATGGACAATTATAACAAAACTCGTTGCTCATAGAAGTCTCGTTGTGTAAGCAACGTCCAAATATGATGTGGCAGCAGTCAATAAATGTGCATCATTTCTGCACTAGATGGGTCACAATAAACCAACGCTCTTCCCCAAGAAGTTGTTGTAAATGAACACGTTCCAAAAACTAACAATGGGGCGTACATATTGTAGGACAGGGCGCGGTACCAACACTATGGCCCGGTGAACCCAACATCGCAGTACCTCAGACCAACTTTTTATTGGCACCTCAGGCCTTCAGCACTGCACCACTGGACACAATTGAATCATAATCCAGTTAACTTCGTTTACAGCAAAATTTCGAGTAATTCCTAACCGCACTTATAAGACCGTAATCTAATATTCACATGTGATCTTTGTCTCATCACATACTAATATTATATTTGAAGCCTTATGTAATAGTTCAATGAAGTCACACAACACTACGTTAAATGCCACTGTCTGAATTACACACTGTATTGACACACCCCACTCCCTACTGGCCCGCCATTTTGAATACGGTTTCAAAATATGGCCCACTTGCGTGAATAAGAGGTTGGGACCAGCCTGGTTTAGGGTCCCCCGGTCAGGTAAGTGAGATTACTTTAATTTTGGTGTTGAGGAACTATTTCTTGGGCACACGGTACAGATTGATTTCGTAATAAATTTTGTTACGAGACACTAACCCCCAAGTGGCCCCCTGAAACACAATATGGTTGGTTGACCAATGTTTCATTGTTGTTGTTTGACGTTCAGTGGTCGAATTTCCGTGTGGTAGTTTGTCCACGCTTGTACTGTGTCTCTAGAGAGCACATATTTTTCTCAACAATGTCGCATCAATCACTGCCCATGACAATTGTAATGAAATCGGGGATTGCTTGCAGTTTCATGGCCATATTAAAGTGAGCAGGTTTGCACATCAATGACCATTATTATAAATGAAACAAAACCCTCCACATTATGAGACATTAAATACCACCTTCTCAACGTACACAGTGGATCTGACCAAAAATTGGTGTTTGTCTTCTTAAAACATACTAAAAACTATATTTTTCTGTTCTTGCTTACAACAATTTGAGTGTTCCATAACTAGCACCGGCTTGAGGGTGAGTGAGCTTATTGCTTCTTGATCAGGACTGTTACTGCAAATAGTACCTGCAGGCCAGAACGGGGCACGCCTACACAGTGTGGACGGGTTGTTGTCACAATTTTGTATTTGTTTTCTTCCAGCGTTTTCAGACCCAAGCACTCTGGATGATCAATATAAGCGTGTTTAGCAGTGTTGATCGGTCCAAACATAAAAGATTGGCAGTGCGTACATTGAAAAACTGTCGACGCAGTAAGTAACTATTGTGTGCCTGAACGCAAGTTATCATGACGCAGGGGACCTTGTTTAACGCAAGAAATCAAACATGAAGCTCCCACCTGTTAAATGATGTGACTGTTGTGTCTCAGAGTGCATGAGCAGGACGGACAAGGGCCTCACTGTGAAGAATGGAGGAGGAAGACACTCCCCCCCTCCCTGCACCCCAAGGAGCCGCCCCCAGGAACCAGGCCAAGGACACCTGCTTACCAGCACTGGTCCCAGTGAAGCCAGGGCCCCAGACTACACCAAGCTTGGCTGAACCCTCGAGACTCAGTAGGTAGGCGACACTCACCTCTGTCCGACGTCTGTAATTAAAAAAGTATCAAGTGGAGCGCGCGACGAGCTGAACCCCAAGCGACACCAGCATGAGGATACCACTCGAGTACGCAAGCGACGTTGAGCGACGTTCATTTGTTGGGAAGAACTACTTTTGTTCCAGAAAAAAACATCTCCAGGACTCATCATGAGTCGGCCCCACTCAAGGCCAAACCCTTCACTTGCTCTGTCTGGGGAGAGTGCTTTCATGAAGAAGACCCGCAGCAAGACCTGCGAGGCGTCACAATTTCAACAACGGACATGACGGGGACTGTAAAAGGTGAGTCTTTACCACTAGCCAAAGGAAAAGAGAGGGCAAAAAGGTTTAAACTGATTCTGCAGATTACAAAGATGCAAGTCAGCTAAAATATGCAAACACAAATCGGTACTACAGAAGTAACTGCATATTTCAGCCTGTTAGCCTCTATTTATCGCGTATTATCTATAACATTCGCCTGTAAAAAGAGATGTCCTGCTTCTTGGGCTTGTGATTGTGGTAAAACTAAATTGACCACCAAAAAAGCATGTCGTATAGCTCTCAGTACGCTCTTATATGTTTGTTGATCTTCACTATTGGGCGAGACAATTTTTGGCTGGTGCAACACTTATACAGCCGTACCGGTGTAGTAGTCCAGAAAACAATCTGGTAACGGACAACATCTCACCACTGCAGGATCACAAGAAGCCCCCCACGTTAGGATACCGAGCCTTTCCCTGAGGCAGTGGGGCGGACTCTTAAGACCTGTTTTTCTTTCTAAGGCAGATCTCAGGTACCATGGGCATTTTGATATGTGTGTGGTTAATCTTATGGTGCAGTCACGACCAGCGCAGGCATGGATAGCACAGACGAGAAGTAAGCTGTGTAAGCATATTCAACTCACTCATACTGTCAAAACATGGTTCCATGTCAGTACTAACCCAAGCCTATCTTAGGGCCACGTCCACTTAATAGTATAGGATTAGATGCATGAAATGTGACGAGAGAATTCTGAGCAAAATTCTGGCACTCAGATACGTTCCTGGTTCTACTCGCTGCACGACCGAGCAAATTCGGTCCGTGTGATAGTGATGTTGTCACAACTGCCTTTATTGTGCAATCCGCAAAGTGTACACATTTTTGTTGTATAGTATTCCGTGTTGTACACAGAATGACACGCGAGAACCTCGAAGAGAGGTCGAGAGCGTTAGGTTATGGTGAAGAGTCTTATGTTACACATAACTATACATACTATGTTGGGGAGGGAAAACAATCAAAACTAGTTACTTACTGATCACTTATTGTTTTAGATTATGGGGGCAACTAATCTCCTAATGTCCAAACATTAATATCTAGCATCCATAAGAAAAAAGTACTGTTTAGGTAACAGAGGGACAGCGTCTTACACAGGCCAATAATGGCGGGCTTTGTCTTGACTCTTCATTGCGGGTTTGGTGAAAGGCAACAGTAGCCCAGCACTGTGTCTTGATGATGCACTTAAAAAAGACAAGCAATTTGAAGGGTCAGTTCTAGGGATCTGTAAAACAGCAACATGCTACATATAGACATAATTGTATTGTCTTTTTCACTAAATGATAAAGAGTTGAAAAACAATAATTGGTAGGATTCATCTCTATTCTGTACTCTTTTTTGGATATTTTGTCAAACTTTTTTTATATAATAATAGTAAAAAGACGACACTATTCTGCCAAATTGACTTTTCAGAGCGCTTTAACCTTGTTATAGTTGTTCTCTGAAGTGTGTTTTAGAGCAGGAGATCGTGCATGTTTGCCAGACAATCTTTAATCGTTTATTTTCAACGACGCCGATCAACCACTTGTTTCTCCGTCACCTGGCAAAATGCCCCATTGCTGTGCTGTATCGTACCCGTTGTGTTCAAATTTAAATTTTATGAAATGGGGATATGTGTAGGATTGTTTTACCAGTGCCCACATGTTGTCATCTTGGGTACAAACTAACCAAAAATATCTGCTCTACTCTCTACTGTGATGTTCAGCCCAGACACATAGAATAGGTGCACCGAACACACATCACGTCTTTGTTGTGATGACGTTTACAGCGAGTCAGCTGCCATTGGGCACCAAAGTTTTCTACAAGCGAAAGTCAAACGAACTGTTTCTTTACGTGAAGTTATTTTCAGATGCATATTGTGATTTAAAATGTGCAAATGTCTAACATAAATTGATCCACAGGTGTCATAGATTGATAACGTAGTAGCAGACTACAAGCACAACGTAGGTCTGCTTTAGATCAGTCAGTTTGTGTCCCCAGACCTTGGTGCGGCCCCCCTAGAACTCTTCGAGGTCAAAGTACAAATTTTCGAGCCAGAGCCCCCCACTGTGACAGACCGACCGCAGCAGGAAAACAGTTTGTTGGCCTTGTGCGTGGTCTTGGACTTGTGCTCGTTGGGGGTCCTCATGGGCTGGAGTCTGCAGCAGGTTTGTTTGTGTGCACCTGGACACAGAAATAGAAAAGACGATAAGATCATTGCACATTCAGTTTAATACACAGTTTACCATGTCCATAGTAATGGCCCCCCCGCAACTAAGTAAACTGGAAGTTGAAATATACTAGTATACTGTTAAAAAGAACATGAATCCATTCTCATTTTCTCACATAAGTTCTATTCTCTTGTTCTTTTTGAACTTGTCTATTTGCAAAAAATGGAATTTCATCACTGTAGGACAGACAAAGCTCATCTTATCTAAAGAATCCCAGAAAGTTTTCTAAAGCAGCTGTACCCATTTTTTATGTAATCAAGGTAAATTTTGTCAAGGGTCCAAAAATGAGACGGCAGTGTGCGTGTCTAAATCCAATTATTAAGAGCGACCAAATCAGGAGGATAATGCTGGTAAGGTGTTATAATGCTAGATTTTTAAACCTCCACTCTGGCCTCTGGAAGTTATTTGGATTAAGTCAGGATAGTGTCATTTACACTGCCAGCAAACAGTTTAAAAAAAAGTCACCTTGTCCGTAAGTAGATAGAAAACTAAAACCTTGCAGTATTGACAGGGTTGGTAAACTATTATTGTATAGTGTTTCTTTTCGCGGTGAACTATTTGGACTCTTTACCATGTGCAATACTGGTTACAGCTACACCAGATCCTCGCGCCACATGTAGACAACAATCAGTAGAATATTGTTATCTTATTATAACAATTGTTTACGTACAGCAAAAACTCGTCAGTGCATATATATGTCCTTCACCTAAGTGCATATGTACCTAATGTCAATGCCATAGTTCCCTACATGATCTCGCTTATCAGGTTTTCGTCCTATTGATGCGCACAAAAGGTCTCACTGAGGGTGATCCAAGCCAAGACACAAGCTACAAGGTATTTCGCCACATTATATATCAGCGATTTGAAGTCATTGGGCAGGTCTCGCCAGGAGACACAAGATGTGCGTGGTTCAAGATAGTTGTTTAAATATCAACTATTTAACAAGGGCAGAATGTACAGATTAGTCTACTCCTTTCCCTAAAGCATAGTTAACATTATGATACAGTGTTTGCGCCGTTGTCCAGTTGATAGATTTTACTTTGGCCTTTTTTACTCTGGATCTGATTGGATCTGTGTACCTGAGGGATTACACAGATCCAGACATTATTATGCAAGATTTTAAATACTACTACTTTTTGTATTTTTATTTTCTTTTAATTTATGGTAGAAGTTATTATTTAACGTGCTGATTAGACATGGGCAACAGATCTTGCAAGGTAGTTAAATTGACTTTTTAACTCAGGGTGTCCAACTATGGCGCTGGTGAGCCATGCGGGTGCGCCGCAGACCCATTTTTTTATTGGCCCTCAGACCTCCTGCAGAAACCGGGGCCCAATTGCTAATACGCAGGATTTTAACAGACAAATTAAACTAGTTATACCACGATAACTCAAAAATCACATGCAAGTGTGATACAGACGTAATAAAGGAAGGGTGTTCAAGCCTGATCATACAACAGCCGCTCCTTTAAAGCGGTTTGCATTAAAGCACTGCACTGCAATGTCACTGGTGGTGGCCCTCGTCTTCGAATATGTTTGAGGTGTGGCGCTCAGTAAAAAATAGTATGGGCACCTCTGGTTAAAGGTAGCAAAAACTGCCATGTCCCCATGCATAAAATGTATTATGATCGTGTGGGGAGGCCAAAGTCTGTTTGTACAACACTTCAATACTATAGACTACATTCCTGTATTTTTATAAGTTTTTCCACAGAGTTACGTACTGAAGAATGTTGTAAAACATAAATGAATAAACATATGACCACAGGTGACAGGTACTAGTCCCACAACAAGCAGAATTACAAAAAGACATGAAAAAACTTGTCATAAACTTGTATGTCGCATCTGTGTAGTTTTACGTTTCAAACAAGTCAACCAGGAACGATGGAAACCCAACAGAATTTTTGGGATTTGGTTGCGTGTTTGTTTTCACCTTACCGGACACGTCAGGGTCAGCAATACACGTTAGCATTTCATGGCGTTTCACCATGACCGCTTGAGGCTTCCGAATCTTGTTGAAACAACTATAAAGTGGTAATGCACCGATACAGTTCTGGTGAATTTATCTCCTTTTGGTACTTCTAATTCCAAGGCAATTTAACATTTTGTTCCAAAGAGAGAAATGTGAGTTAGTTACCGCAGTGAGTGGCTCAGGGAAACAGAGTTAGCCAGCGCGGGCTCTACTTATATTATCCGTATAGATCAAATTGGCGAGGTTGTGGCAAATGCACAGAAATCAGGACACTATAATGTGCTACCAAAACACTAAGTACAGACCTATATCCCAGCGACATTTTTGCCTTTGGAAGACATATTTTCATATGTATTCATTTTGTTAGTTTGTTGTTTGTGTTGCATTTTTCCGAATTTGATTTTGGCAGGGCACCCACTAACGGACTTGAGCACTGAGTGCTTCTGACATTAGTGTGTCCTTCCTGTATAAAATAAGATAAGAAAATGCATTGTGGAATCTGATATTAAGGGAGTGGGACAATTGTCGACTTCATGTTTTTACATTTGGATTGGAAAAATGTCTAGGAAAAATATGAAAGTAAATACTAAACTGGCATGTGAGGCTAATAACTGTGCATCGATCCTTCCTTTATTAAAATCTTGTCAATAGTCTATTGCTATCTTGTACTAGTCAATATCATGGGCTCAAATCTAAGTGCCTCATATACCCCCCCCTATATAGTTGTTAAAAGGATTTTGTTAAGGTCAGTTAAACCACTGAATATACTGTGATGTCAAGAATCTTCACTCGATTTCTTTTGTATCATGGGCTTGAGAAGCAAGGATATCGTTCAACAGCTTTTACTGAAACAGGTGACAGTCGTGTTAGTCTAGGATAATACAGTGGATATAATAAAGTCTATTACACCCTGTGTCCGATTTGGACACGGATTTTGTCCTATCAAAAGAAGTTATCCAGCACAGAAAATAACTTATCACAACCTTTTTGTCCCTTACTTGATGGACCTTAGTCACCGTGTACAATGCAATTGAAACAAACAGAAGTTATGTCCTTTCCGGTGGACGATGAAAATATAAATACAACAACGATGATAATGTGGTTGCATAAGCGTGTGAACAACCCTGTTATAACTGGGGATGTGGCTGTGGTCAGATGTAACCCGACTAACATTCACACATCATGATTACAACTGGAGTCAGCACACACCGGTCACCAACTTGAAAGTGCCTTGCATCAATCCCTACAAATAAAGATTCCTGAGGTGTTCATACGTTGATTTTCTGACATTTTGTAGCACACCTTCCGCAGAAGCCATGGTATCCACAGAGCTTCAAGGTCGTTAGAAAAGCGGGGGGGGGTGGTGGCAGGGGGGTAGCATGGGAAGGGGGGGGAGGGGGGGGTGGGGGTGGGGGGGGGGGGGGGATCTAATTTATTCAAAGATATGAGTCGTGAAGGCTCAAAAAGAATTTAAAGGAATTAAATGTACCATTAACGGTTGAAGACCCTAATCATCGAAGTGGAGAAGAGAAAATATGGCACAAAAGTGACATACCAAGAACGGGGGACGTCTGTCCAAAGTTGATGATAACCCGAGAAGAAAAATAGTCAGGGAGGGCTGCCACGAGGCCGACGGCAACAAGAGGAAGCTGCAGGAATTTCTGCGCAAAGTATTGGTCGTGTAGTACATGTGATAAACAATCTCCCTGGCTCTGGGGGCGGGGTAGAAAACCATCCAAAACACGGCTTAATTTGCAAAAGACATCTGAAAATCTCCCAAACGCATGTGGGGCGGAAAATTTTATGGTTGATCAAACAAAGGTGAACTTTTGGATAGAATTCCAAAAGGAACATTTGGTGCAAAAACAACCTAGCTCATCACCAAAAATAACACTAGACCTCAGTGGAGCAGGGTGGTGGCAGCGATCATGCTTTGGGGCCCTTTTTTTTTTTAACGGAATGTGGGGCCCTTAGCAGGGGAAGGGAATATGAACAGTCCAAATACAGTCAGGTTGGCACAACAAACCTCTCGGCTTTCGTTAGAAAGCTGAAGGATGCAAAGGAAATCACTTGGCTGCACGACAAGGACACATAAGCACACATCGAAAACTCAAACCAAAGACAGCATTCACACGGAATAAGATTGAGGTTTGAATGGCCAGCACAGAGTCCAGGCACCTTACTCCACAGTCAAGACACCTGCGGAGGTGATCTGAAGAGGGGTTGCAAGGAGATGCTCTACAATCTGTACATTTGGGAGCAGTGCTTGACAAGAGGTGGCAAAGATTGCCCACATCAAGATGTGCCACGCTGATAGGAGGCCTACCCAAAAAGACTGAGTGCTGTAATAAAAGCCAAAGCTGCTGCAAAAAAGAATTTAAGAATTAAGGCGCTGTGCACATTTAATGCAACCAGGTGATTTTACGTTGTAGATTTTAAGTTTTTACCCTGTTAAGTTTTCAGTTTGTTGTTTCAATTGCATGTACAGGTTATGGGTTCACGTAAAGGTGGAAAAACGTTGTGTAAAGATTAGGTGTGCATTGTCTTAATTTACCTGACAAAAACCGGCATTTGAACAGGGGTTAGGCCTAGGAGTGTGTAGACTTTTTTATCCACTGTGCATATGTAAAAAACACATCCCATTAACAGCAGTGTTTTAGGAGCAGAATCAAGCCCTCCGCACTCTCCGTGGACTCTCCGGATCCACCAGCAACATTCTCCGGACTTACTGAACTTGGGCTGCTACGGCAAATGCCTCTGAGGAATTTTGATCGCTCTTGTCCTCACATGATGCCCGGTCCTGCCGAAAAACATACTGCAGCAAGCTGTTACCAGACGGCATGATCTAATTTAAGACCTCTAGAGGGCAGCACAATACAGTGAATCAAGTGAACTTTCACGAACCCCATAGAGCAGTCAAGAACAGGGCACACTGACACACTAAGGTCTTTGTACTTTTATTTTACTTAGTTTTTTTTATTTAGCGTCCCAGCAAAACACATTGGTTACTGGACACAGTCACATGCCAAACTATACGCTGCTGCTGATGCCCAGGGTGGACAGCCGGCCCTTAGGTAAGAGTTTATACCATTTTAAGGTTGAAGAGGAAGATAAACAAGGTAAGTACCGTACCGCCGATGAAATGTAGGGATTTAGCGCCGTGAGCCTGATGGTCTGCTAGCACAAACCGCCCAAGAAGCCTTCCAGGGCCGCCGCCCTACATGTGGAGGTCCACAGGCGCCCAGGAACCTGCAGGTAGGAATGAACACAGAGGAAAAATACATCCAGTTAAAAGGTCTAATAGACTTAGACGATGGCCCAAGTCAAAGTTACCTGTACAAACAGAGGTGAGTGGAGACCTACCCGTGGCCAGAAGATGGGGTACACTTCAGACACACATTCCTGGCTTTTGTCCTGACAGCAAGGGCAGTTTCTTCCAAGGAATCCAACATATTAGTAGAGGAACTATTATTCTACAAATGATTCCCGGCTTAAGTAGGAGTTATAAGGTGTTTGACACGTCTGACGATAATACATATATTATTGATATAGTATATATTATATATATATATAGATATAAATATACCACTATATATTATATATATATATATATATATCTATATATATAGTTATATATGTGTATGTGTGTTGTGGTTATATATATATATATATATATATATTTATATATATATATATATATATATATAAATTATTAGATGGGGGTGATGCTGCGTGTTGTGTGTGTAGGTGGTGTAATATAGTAACAAGTCATCATTTACACATCTCAAAGTATAATCAAGCGTGATAGTATATAAGTGCAAGAATATCAATATCAAAACTCCTGTTCGAATTAGTTAAATGTTTGTTTTTGCAATAGACTAAACAAGGACAAAACGTAATAAATATCCCGGTCCTGATAGTTCATTATATTGCGGTTATGTGTTCTATTATATTTATTATTTTTTGATAATATACCTGAACGCGCGTCTTCGTGAGTAAGCAGGCGCGGCAGGACGCCATTTCTCTTCTCTCAACTGTCTTATCTTTTCACTTTTATCATGTATCTTTGTGTTTTGGGGTTGGTGTTGTTCTGTTGTTCTCTTGAATCGTAAAAATTGAAGTGGATACAGTCACCGGACCAGAGGCATCAAAATCCCTCGTTAGATCCGAGTGTTCGCCGTAATGACAACGGTAATCCTCGGTTTCGAGCGTTTCGGAGTTTAGACGCGGTCGGTATCGACGTTTAGTGGGAGGGGACGGTCCGACGTTGCTCATGGTGATGATCGTGGAATGGACCGGGGCAGGGAGACGAAGCCCGCCAGAGCAAGTACGACAAAAGGAGGCCTGCCCGGCCAAGACACAGTCCAGCCCCCGGGGGATGGACGCTCCTCGGACTCCAGGCAGAGGCAATGTAAGAAAAAACTTTTATTATTTATTCATTTCAAGTGTAGGCAGAATACAGCATAGGAACTTGTCAAAAATCAATAAAATAAAACGTTTCTGTTAAGTGGTAGATTTTATTTGACCCGTTGGCATCGAAACCCTAGACAGTTGACAGGCATGGTGCAGTTCCATTTAGACTACCATTGTTACAAATGAGCCTAAGATAAAGACTTCACCTAAGTCGAATGTAGTTTTTCCAATGATGAATACCAAAGAGGACAAAACAGATTATATGATTATATAACCATAATATATACTAGATTTGTCGTCTTCATATAATAACACATGATACACTGTTTGCAAGCAGAGGCCCCTGTACCACCGCAGCTCAGACCGTGTGCGCCGAATTTGAGAAACACGTCTGGACTGTTAGTTAAAGCTGCGCGTGTAATTTAAGGTTGATATGACCCAACACCGGCTTTGTTTTGTCTGGAATGTTCCACAATAGGGCATATAAAACTGCATTCAACTGCATTGAAGATTGCCGAGCAGTTAGCCCCCCTGGCTCATAGTACAGGTCACGCTGTGGAAAGTTGCTGAGACTACTACAGTCAACACTTGTAAGGTGTATTGGAAAAGAAACACATGTATGAAAATGTAAGATGAGCAAAGTGTACTAGTAAACTGTGGACATAGACTGTGGAACCAAAAAACATTTCCTGTGGCACCACAAGCTGAAGTGTCCGACCCTCCAACAGAAAGGATATCCACAGTGCAGAGAATCAGTCTATGTCGGGTTCACCTCATGGCGCTCTGTTCATACTATTACAGTTTTTGAATCGCTTTTGCTCTATAGTTCGGATTGCTTTTACGGTTTGTGTTTTCAGTGGGGAGATCTGAGGATGCGACGAAGCAGCAGCGAGTCTGACGGGTCCATGAGGAGACGACGGTCCAGGCTCAGGTCATAAGTAGGGAGCACTGGTTACTGGGGGAGTGTGCTAAAATATCAAAATATCAGATATCTTGATCTAAATGGGGACCACAGTTACAATACAAAATGGTATTTCGTATTAACTGTGGTCATGGTCATGTTAACTAAATAAATCCTCTGTTGTAAATTGTATTTGTGGCAATTACACTAAGGTTATTGTCACTATTTATGTGGGATCAAGTATCAAGGTTTTGTATCGTAATATGAGGGCCCCTGTGATTTCCCCAAAGCCTACTGGTTTTATACCGAAATCAGCACTAATATCCAGATCACATCTAAGTTTTTCTGTGTTTTACCACTGTTTCATAAATTGTTATCTGACTCTTACTTGCAGCTAATTGCTGGTTTTGGTCTTAGGAAATAGCATCTGAGCACTTCAGAAACGCAAATGTAAGTCAAAGTTTACTCTTAATTCTTTGTTTGGATTCTCATTAATATTAACTGGCGCTATAACATTATCACTGAGTATCCGACATAAATAGACAGGACAAACAGCGGGAACAAATAGCACATTTAAACCAAAAAGCACCAAGACTTACAGTGATGTGGGGCTATTCCAGGCATCAAATAATAATTTAAAATTCTAATGGCCATTGTGAACATGATTGGGCGTTTTTAATGTCAACGAGGGTCTCAGCTAATCCTCTGTCAGTAAAAGTATGCAGGATGCAGAGCAGAGACCCCAAGATAAAAAAAAAAAAAAAATAAAAAAACGGCAACAGATAATGTGCGTTTTGTTAAATGAAATCTATATTGGGTTGCTCAGGGAAAAAAAATAGATATTGAAAATGCGATCGATCACATCAAAGCGGATCTACTAGGTTGCCTTTGGTTGTAGAAGAGTTACGTAATTAACGGTCCTCACTCTGTGGCGCCCCTCTCTGGCCTTCAACACACAGACTAATTTGTTGGATGAAGTAACAGAAGAAAAGACTGTGTGACTTAGGGTTTGTTGTTCCGTGAAAGGCCTGAGGGAGGAGCTCCAGAATCACTAACAAAAACCAGACATTCCAATAGGTTCGATGGCATCAGAACAAAGTGAGAACCCAGACAAAACTCACATACGGCTGCCATAACACAACACACACGGCCATAGATCAGCAAAACTAAAAACACACCAAACCACACACCCACAGAAAATCAAAACACAAACCATAACAAAGAAACCAGAGTCACTGTATGTGGCCTAACACCAAGTTCAAACCAACACCACTAACCAAACTGCCTTAAGGAATAAACACACAACACCAAAAACATCAGAGTACAGAAACCAGAAATCCACATGTTAAACGGTATCAGCACCAAACACAGGAAACACGTAATGACACACCAAACACAAAGCAGATGTTCCGCATGTTTGATGACCCTGAGCACCAAGTCAACAATGCACCAAACATATTAACATGAAAACAACATAACCAGTATGTATATTTATAGTGTATATGTGTATATTGAGTTATGTTTGAGTCTATTTCTTTTAATTATTGTAGCTATTTATCTATTATCTGTTGATTTTTTTGTCTCTTGCATGATTAAGGTTTCGCTATTCTCTATGTGATCGGGCAATGCGGAATTTCCATTGTGGGACTAATGTAAAGGGCTTATTCTTATCTTATATTTCTTATCTTCTCTTAACACTACAGCTGTAGTCGATTAATGGGTCCATGGAGAACTAGTTGACCAAAATGTTTATGTAGTTCAACTAATCATGTATGTTGAGCTAAGGACAAACAAACAGAAAAGAGAAGTAAGGGAGTTAGCGGAAGGCATTTGATATTTTTTGGTATCCATATATAAAAGTGGAGATTCATAACAGATTGAGATACGTCGATATATAATACATAGTTTCCTAGTCCTTTTTCGGCACATTCGTAGTTTGGCTGAACCCCCATGAAGGTGGCATTTTGTGTGGATAGATCAATAGAGACACAGTAGTTTTCTGAGAAGCTGTTGACACACACCCTTTTTAGTTGAACCAAATCGATCGTAGTCAGGACATGTTTATAGTCCACCAAGAATGTAGTTAGCCATACATAAACACATCAACACTCACCAACACAAGGAAAACACCAGAAACATCATAATACCAACTGAAGAGATTAACGGTTCCATTCACACATAATTCACAGCTAAAGTGACAGGTACAAAAAATTTGTTTGAGAAATTGCCCGATCAAAAGGAAAAGAAAAGCAGTTGGTGGTTTTATTCACAGATGATCGTCGGTTCTGACAAAAATGCAGGAAAATTCCCTGGTCAGGCCTGCAGGTAGTCTGAAGAGGCATTATGGTGACTGTGACCTTTGACCGTGTGACTTGAACCTGGAGTGTTTGTGGTGCAGCCACTGATGCGAGTGCGGTGATCAAGACAGTCAACGAGATGAAGAACAAGAATACTGGCCCTACGCTACCAAGGCAGAGAAGGATGTGAGTGTGGGCAGAGTGGATATTCTGTATCCTCCTGTCAGTAAGGAGGTTGTGGGTTAAAGTCCTGATCTCTCTGAGCTGAGTGTGCAGTCTTCCTGTGTTACTGTGGCCAGAGTGGTTATCCTGTCTTCTCTTCATAAAGAAGAAGTTGTGTGTTGAGACTGTCAGTCTTATCGAGTTGACTCTTGGGGACGTTTCGCTGTTTTTTGGGGGGCCTCTATCAGTGCCTCACACCCGGCTGTTTATGTTCACACCAAACAACGCCGCATGTTTACAGCCACCTGGCGACGTACAAATGTGTATGTTGTCTGCCTCTTACTGTTTACAAATATACTACAATCACAACGACCTTGTGCTGGACAGAGCCTTAACCTGCACGTAGAGGACACATACAAGTTTTCAGAAACCTTCAGAATTCACTCACTGAGCTACAGAGGCTGCACTAGCACTGATCATGATATGGCCGCATGTGCTGGGGTTAGGTAATGACCAAAAAAACCCAAATAAAAAAACTCCACGTGAGGCTCATGCTGATTGGATAATGTCTTGAACCCAAAAACACCAAATTATAACCTATTGTTTTGTAATAAGAATAAATCAGCATTATAATTGTTAATCATAAAAGGTATATTTTAGTGTTTGTGTTTGTGCAGAAGATCTACTCCAAAGCCCAGAGGAGCATGACACCTCTGCCCCTTGCACAGCTCTCCGACACTGAGCAGGACAATGGTGCGTCCAGTGAGTTTGCATGTTCTCCTGTTGCCTGGGCCTTCAAAAGTGTACATTGGTCCCTCATTTATCGCGGGATTACATTAGAAAAATAACCCCAAGTAGGCGAAATCCCGTGATGAAGTGTAAGCTTTATTTTTTACAATTTTATGGTTTACTGTTTTAATGCTGTAAAAATGCCTCACCACACACTTATACACTTTCTCAGACAGGCACTAACATTTTCTCACCATTTCCATCTGTGTTTAACACTCAAAGTTCAGAATCATCGTATTTACATCCCCTGCTTCAAGGATCACTTAAATGTGTGGTTCAAATGGCCTCTGCTCCAGCGGTCTCGGGCAAAGAAGAAACATTTTGGAGTCCAAGCGTTTCTGAAATTTGTAGTGCAGAGCATTCATCGACATGTGAGTTTGTTCTGGGAGAAAAACCTGCAAACCATCCATCACTTCAGAGTCACACTGATAGCGATCGAACATTTATGTAAATTTTGGCTGCACACATTCTGTACTGTAGAGGAGACACGGGACAGATTGAGATGAACTGACAATGGTCTACAGTCCCTTAGCCAATCAGAACGCAGAACACAATGCACGTTAATTTGCTGTTAAAAAAAAAAAAAAAAAAAAAAAGCATGCAAAATTGCACAAAAAAATTCTGCGAAAACAGCGAGACCGCGAAAGGTGAACCGCGATTAGAGCGACCACTGTTATAATAATCTTCTGATCAGTATTTTGTGTTGGACTTTTCGCAGTTGAATCTCAAAGTGACTACTGTTGTATGTTTTTTGTATTGGGAGGTGAAGGAGGAGAGACAGTCGCCAGGACGACGGGGCAGCGAACTGGTGGCAGAGCGTTTTTGACGCCAAAAACCAGCCGTGCTTCGCTCACTCTACAACGTCGGGGGCAACGGTTAGAAACCGGGATACACATGCACGCACACCTATACACTGACCACACACGCACACACTCACTGTTTTATGCTATACTGTGAAGCATTCCAGGTAAAACAAAACAGCGTCTCCATGGAGACAAGAAGGTTTCAGAGTCTCCACCTAAAACATACATAGCGCCCCTTTAATGTTGAGACTGACTCCTGTGTTTCAATTTGGTTCAGATCTGTTCAAAGCACTTTCCGCATCGAGCGCCTCCGGTCACACATTCCCACGACGGAGAGACAGCTTCAGGTCAGTGTCGCCATTGCGCCCAAGTACATAAGCGGCTCTAGAGGGTAAGAATAAGGCCACTCTGTACTATTGGCATCTAATTATAAGTGTTTTATATCCAGAATCTGGAAGTGGGGGATTAGCATGCAAGTTGATGTTAAAAGTTGTGAAAATGCGCTTAGAAAAACTTATCGTGGGAATAATAAGGATGCTCAGAATGTATAAGATAATTGAAGAACTTTGGACCACTGCAAACGTTTGAAATGAAATAGTTCTGTTTTTTACCTACGGGGGGGGGGGGGGGGGGGGGGGGGGGGGGGGGGTAAGAGAGTAAAAATCAGGAACAGAGATTTTAAATGTACCATTTAAATATTCTACCCCGCATCTCCTCTTCAGGACCACTCCATCTCCCTGGTGGGTGAACAAAGCTGATTCAGGAGACGACTCGGACGATTCGGACATCCGGAGCGCCAATGGCCAGGTCAACCATCCATGACCCTGACCCTTGGATACTTAAGTTTAGTTTAGTTTATTGGGTTATTAACAGGGACCATTTGCCAAACACATTCATCTCTAAAAAAATCAGATGCTTTACACCAGATTTAGCTAAAACTAGTTTTATAATATGCAATCAATGAGCAGGTTAACAAACAATAAAAGTACATCCAAAATATCAACCATTTTACAATCAAACTATGGATTATCCAATTCTTTCATTAAAAAAAACGTTTCACTCATTACTCACTATGACAGAAATTACCATTATGAGCCTACATTGCACATAGACATACATAGAACAGTAACTATGTGTGACCTGATGCTTGGGTTACAGCTGTGACAGTTCCCTCTGTGGTCCTCCAGGTGTCGCCCTTGAACCTGAAACCTTCTCGGGACGCATGCGAGACAAACTGAGCTCTGGGGCCAGAGACTCGCCGACATTGACCCCATGGCCATTGAACAATCCTGTGAGTGACCAGGCTTTGCGTTCCTTGTCAATCAAGTTTACCGAAACTATTGTGATTTTATTTTTCATGAAGAGGTGCAGTAAAGTTCCTATATTACGCAGGAATGACTGTGTGAGCTTTAAGCCATGTTGGAATGTTGTTATCTCAATCAAAAAACACACTTGGAGTTGTGTTTTGTTTCATTCACACAAACTTTGATCTAAATGCTTTTATGCACCTATTTAGTCAGTCTACATTCCAATGCTCTTTTCAGCTTTAAAACACACACAGTGGAGCTCTTCCTGTTTACCAGAGGTGTGTTCAGTTTGAGAGAAAGTACTCAGGCCTAAAATATGCAGGGTTTGTGTGTGGGCTTAAACATGTGGGAATGAAGCAAAACACAGCTCCAGGTCTGTTATGGTGAGGAAAACAATATTAGAAACATAGATCAGAAAAAAAGGATAATACAGGCCCCTTAATTTCATAAACAGCAGAGATATAAGAGTTCAGCAACATTCATAACCTAACTTGGTCCTAACACTAACCTTAACCTGGTGTGAAAAAAAAAATTGTCCCGCAAAAATCAACATGTTGCGAGCCTAACCTTAGTGGCGTTTTGCATAATTGAGTTGGGAGGAGGAATGTGATGCCTCTGAGGAATCAACGGAAAGTGAAAGAAAACTGAATGTGTTTTTATTTTTAATTTTAATTAGTTTCAAAATTCAGCTTTGACTTGTAAAAAAAAGTTTTTTAGGGACTTGGCCAAACTCCGGTTAATATGAAAACAATTTTTGAAGGAGTTGTTTCGATGGTTGCAGTAGATGGTATGAAAATGCAGAGTTTTTAAGGGAGTTTTTGTTGTTCATGGAGGAAGTGATGGTACTTCAGAAATTGCAGGCCTTTGGTGATTTGGTAATTTGCGTCCATTCAAATTGCCATTTCAATTGCTAGTATCACTTGCAGTCTCATAAAAGTGTATTGCCTCACCTGTCTACTCTTTCTGTCAGGTGGGCTTTGACAGTTATCAGGGGGTCTGTCCGGACACAGTCTCTGCTATGAAGGAGATGGTTGGGTGTTCCATGTGCGTTACCCTGAGGTCTTTGACAACTTCAAGATCCAAACGGCCTAGGTCGGACTCATCACTCCCTCTATACTCTAACCTTGCATTTTATATGGAGGTTAACCACATTTTAAGAACTCCCTAATGTAAGGAAATGTCCTGCAGTGGGGGCTGTAACCCTGTTTTGATGTGATGAAATGTTCCGCTGTGGAGCTGGGCCCTGTTCGTTATTAGGGATGCAACCAATCGATTGCGATTACTATAGCTTTAAAGTGCCTTGCGACAGGTGTATTCATGAATTAATTATGTCTAATTGTACTTAATTTAAACATGACGGAATAGAGAGTTCTGTTGTAGCGTGTTTCCATATTGATTTCTAATTAATATATTTATTTATTTGACTGGGACAATGGTGTATAATGAACAGACATGAAACAACATGAAAGTAAATACACCAGATTATGCCAAAGGCTAGTTTCATCTGTTGTCCAGGGGCTGGGGTCACAAAAAAGGGTCAATGTTAAAAATTGCACACTACATCATTGCAGTTCCCCCCCCCTGTTGCACATTCCCACACAACTGGCAACATTCCATTCATGCACATTCCACAGTTGCACATTCCAGTCATTGCACATTCCATTTCATTGCACATTCCATTCATTGCACAATTACTCTCATGAAACAAATACAAGCTTATTGCACAATACAAAATATTGCACATTCCATAATTACACAATCCCCATTCTTTCAGTCAGGTGTTGGATCAACCCATTCAGTCAATGACAAATTAGCATTCTACAACCACCCCCCCTTCATATTTCCTGCCCAGACATGCAAATATGTTCTCTATGGAGAACAGTTAAAATCACATTG
This sequence comes from Periophthalmus modestus, assembly GCA_019594935.1. Classification (NCBI taxonomy): domain Eukaryota; kingdom Metazoa; phylum Chordata; class Actinopteri; order Gobiiformes; family Gobiidae; genus Periophthalmus; species Periophthalmus modestus. The sequence goes on along the minus strand of JAIEZT010000988.1, from coordinate 5,737 downwards.
CGACGAATAGCATGAGTGCATTGTTTGGTTAGACCCTAACCAGTTTTCATGAGTTGTGCTTTAAAATAACTGTAGTGGGACATTCTCTCAGGGGGACCAGGAGACTATCCACAGGTTGCCTGACCTTGGACAGATAGTACCTCTGACCAAGGTGGTGCTTTGTGGGGGATCAGCAGGTGTCTGACTTGGTGGTTAGCTCGAAGTGGCCCGTGCTAGACTGTACTTTATTATTTCAGTTACTCCTTTAGAACCCCCACAAAAAAAAAACTGGTGGTGGTCGCGATGGAGGGTAGGACCTTGTAAATCAGACAACAGCTCTTTATAAATGTTTGATCAGTTAGTCCAGCAATTATATGCTTTTTTCAGACACATGAAGAGTGTGGTATGGCTCTCTTTATCGAGGGTTTTCAATGGTTTTAAGTGTTGTGGGGAGGCAAAGAGAGCCATAAGTGAGTTTAGACCAATTAATCTTATGTGAGGAGATGATCGTAGAGTATTTGACCCAGATCACGTTTCGTATACCGCATTGAGGAAAGACATTGGATGGTGCTTTAGTTCAGTGTCACGTTTTGAAAAGTACATGACGTGTTTTATGTGATAGTTTAACAAAGAGGCACGCGTCCCTTAAACCAGGTCCTAGCACTGGCAATAAGTGCAGCTGTGAGGTCGATCAGGCAGCTGGCTGAACGTTTTTGGCTTGAGTGTATATGACTTACATTCATTCCACATACATCTGTGAGCAACATTTGGCAAGCCATTTGGTGAAGTTATTGATTTTTTTAAAAAAAAAAAAGAGAGGAAAATAAAATTGACCCAAGGTTCAAAACACCCGAACAACGACCGTTTTGGGCTGAACACCCGAACTCACTCTCTAAAACATTGAAGACTCTTAACACCATCAACTACCACATTACTGTTTCCTGTGGGACAGATAAGATTGTAAAACCATTGAAGAGCTTGCTGGAGATGTTAATCTGAGTCAACCTAGACAGCCAAGATCTGATGGTTACAGAGTCGAAGGCTTTTCTTCAGGTCTAAAAAGACAGCCCCAACAACAGGGACCTCCGTCCAGCAAAGCGACTTTATGTTTTCTGGTTAGCACACACAGGGCAGTGTCGGTGGGGGAGGTGATGGTACGAAAGCCACACTGTAGTGGATGTAATGAGGGTTTGGTGTTTTCTAAGGGAGCAGTGAGAGGTTTGACAACCCATGTCTCAGCTATTTTAGATATAACAGGAAGTATGCTTATAAGGCGTATAAGTCGCCATGTCTGTTTTTTGGCACATGATTTAAAAATTAGTGTTAATGCGGCTACTTTTCCAATCAGCGGCGGACAAAAGAATGTTGGAGAAGGACATATTGAGAAGATGGGTGATTGGTTCACACAAAGATGACAATCACACTGACAGAAATTCTGTCCAAAAGTTCAGAATCAGCAGAAGATAGAGAGACACACTATTTTTCTCAGTGACTTTAAACATTATTTCAACAACAAGACAGGTGTTTTCTTATATTTGTTATATGTCAAATCTCTTGTGTACATTAGAAGACTTTTGGCCCCAATGTATAGACATGGTTAACTTGGAAAAAATCAATTAATTTAACACCTAAAAATTGGCCAGACTGTGGGGATAAAAGTTAAAACCTATGTCAATATAATAATCATTAATTGTGTTTAGGAAAACCTGGCATTAATAAAAACTTTAAGTATCTGCGATGCCTGTGTAATCCTTCAAGCTGTCCATAGCATAGATGATCCATAGCAAAAACAGACGAAATTTAAATACTGTTTATACTGGACAACATTGAAACACAAAAACTGAACAGCATGGCAAGACTTAGATGGCGCGCAAAGTACGTCTTCACTATGTTCAGCTTGACAGATTTAAATTTTGTCGGTGCTATGTATTGATTCAACCAATACAGTTGCAGAGACTGTAAACAAATTTTTTTTAAAAATTTTTGTTTTTTTTTTTGAAAAAAACACAAATTAAATGAGATAAAACTTATCAAAATGTCCTTATGGTAGACAAAGACACACACTTTGTGTTAACAGAAGTTATACCATTATGAGACTGATACCAATATCAAATCGGTGATTCCTAGTTCTAATGTGCTGAAAAATTGGTCAGCAGTAGAGCAGTTACTCTTGGCTCCTACCCGTCTATCTCAGAGAGCTGCCTGTTCCGGTCTATGGTCCACGGAGCACAGGGAGGAAAACGCTGGTGGCCCGAGCTCTGTCCTCTGGAGGGTGCAGTCAGGGCTCTCGTTTTTTTTAAAGTTGGCCTTACTTCAGGAGGAAAGGAGCTGAGGTTCCTGAGCAAGTGGTGGGGAGAGTCGAGTCGGAGACAGTGTTGCGTTGATGTTGAGCAGGGTACTTGTGCTAACACTTCATTTATACAAGAATACATTTACACTTCATTTATCAATGGGTTAGTGGCAGAATTCAGGTCATTCTGTCTTCCTTCCTGTCTCTCTCTCGTCAGTGGTATCATGCTGCTAAATATTGATAAGATAATGATAAGATAAGCCTTATTTAGGTCCGACAGTGGGGAAATTCCCGCATTGCCACCACGCACACATAGAGAACAGGCCACAGCATAGAGCTACAGAAAGAACACCAGGGTAATAGATATAGGAATAGTAAGACATAATATTAAGAAAGAGGATCAGAAATAAAAACTCATAATTATTATCACATTTTATAAATGTGTATGTTTTGTTTGTGAATGGTGACGTTGTTGTATAGTGTCATTGTCATGTAAATATCGGGGTATCTGTTCACAAAGTGATGGATAGGTAGAATAGAGTTTGATGAGATTGACAGGCAGATTGGGTGCAGCGTCCTTGCAGTGATTGCAAGTGCTGTATCGAATGTGGTGGCAAAGACAGAAGCTCTCGATTTTACCGTCAAATCTACGTTCCTACCCTCACCTAGGCCATGAGCTTGGGGTAATCACAGATAGGACAAGCAAGTCGGAAGGGTTTCCTCTGCAATGGGATCGGACACTACCTTAGAGAAAAGAGGTGAGGTGCTAAGCCACATGGGAGAATGCGGTAGAGACACCTGCTTCCTCCACGTGCGAGAGGAGGCCAGACTGAGGTGGCTCGGGTTATCGTTCCAGATGCCTCTTGGAAGAGAAGGATCTGAACAGCTGGAGGTACCAATGTGTCTCCGGAGGGCTGGGAACACCTTGGGGTACCCAGATCCGGAGGGGATTGATGTCTCTCTCAAACCTAGGTTGCTGGTACTGTGTGTGCTTTATAGAAAATGTTCATCTTTTCACAAATATTATGTATCTCAATGAACTTTAATGTCTTTATGTCATATGGCGGTATGGAGATGAATGTTTTGTGCCGGTCGTGTTATCTGTTCACTCAACCTGACAGTGGGACTATTGGATGAAGATTAGCGGACTGCATTGCTTTACTAAACACGATCTCTGGGTCAATGTCACGGGGGTGTCTCTCTCTCTCCTCTGTGTATCTCTGTTTGTATCCTCTAATTTTTCTCTCTGTTCTTCTCTGTCCGTTACTTCTATGCCTCTCTCCCTGTGTCGCTCCCTCTTTTCCTCTGTTATATCTATGTCACTCTCTCACTCTGTCAATATCACTATCCCCCTAATGTATCTCTTTCTCTCTCTACTGTCGTCGTTTTCTATATCCTCTGTCCTCCTATGTCTGTCCTATGTCTCTCTCTCTCACTCCGTCTCTTAAGTCTCATGTCTCTTTCGTCTTTCTCTCTGTGTGCATTGTGCGCTCCATCTGTCCTCTGGGATTCTCTATTCTCTCTCACTCTCCCTATTACTGTCTATACCTCTGTCTCTATGCCTGTCTTTTATATCGTGTGTTCTCTAAGCATTCTTTTCGTGTATATCTCTGTCTCTAACTCTCTCCTCGGTGTGGTTATTTATGTCGTTCTCGCCTCCTATTTATAGATGTCTACCTCCCTCTCGCTCTCAGGCCTATTCAGATGCCGTCCCTCCATCAGTATCTTTTGATGAGGATCGAGGGTTGCTCCTGTTCGTCCAGTCGACAGGACCAGACAGCCACAGGTGAGATGTGAGCCATTGTTCACCGGACCAGGACCAAGCCTCAGGTCCAGTTGTTTCCCATTCATAGCAAGCCTACACTGCCCCCCCCCACACTCTAAAATAGGTCCCCCTTAGCTCTAACATGAAGGGCATGGAATATGATATTACCATATTAAAAGACAACATGGGTTCAAAAATTACGATCATGAAAGTTGTTTACATATAGGCAGGAGGAAGTGACATTTACACTCTCAAAATTGAATGAGATGACCATTATTCAAAATAACAAATGACCTTTGGTGCCACCATATGTCTTAACCAAAAATTCTAGGAGAAACACTGCTCAAGGTTCGAAAGAAGGGTCCTGTGAGAGGTACTCCTGAACCTTGGATCTGGCTCATGGTCTGTCCTCTGTGACATTAGGCTCCATCGTGTCCACACTGCTGGCGCTGATGGACGGGTTGGGACAGTCGGGGACGAGTGTGGTCACGGTAGATTAGGAGCCACAAACGCCTGGACTGGCGCATTCGACCCTGCGCTGAGGCGCATCCAGGACGCTTTGACAGGAGAGTTCTTGTTCGGGAGACCCAACAGAGAGGTACTTCTAAAGATATTATGATCCTATATTACACAAAAATGGGAGTCTTGTGAGCTTTTAAGCAATGTTATAATGTTGTTTAGCCTCACTCCAAAATGTAGTTGTAGTGAGTTTGTGTTTTTTTTTATTTCTTCACCCAATGTATGACTTATATATAGTTTGTTAATATTAGCCGAACGCTGAGACAGGCTATATTCCACATGTGATGAGACCAGCAGAGCAGAAGTTAAACACGCTACATTTGACCTTTTGTTTACTTGACAGTGCAATTTCACAGAGGCAGTGAATGATAATCTAAAATCTTTCTAGTGAAGGTGTGTATGGAGGTTAAGAGCACAATGGCGCACTTCCTGGGTAAAACTCAAGATGGAGTGTTTTTCAGTTGAGAGAACTCAGAGCATTATAAAGCAGGGCTCTTGTGTATTTAAGGTGAATGAAATAAAATAATAAGACTCCCGGTCTAATGTTTTGCTGAAGGATAGCAACACGTGTACACCTAGTATCCTGAAAATAGCATAGGAACTGTTACAGTCGTGTGTTGATACAGAATCACAAGCCATAGACATGATTAACATGTCTTATAGCAATGTAACAAATATGCTTTCATAATACATGTCCTGTCTTCTATTCCTGGTGTCTGTGTGAGGGCTACGTGCCGAGATCCTGAAAGATCACCCGCGTCAGTGTGAGTACCTTCTTCCTATCAGAGGACCTTCCTTGCTCCGGAAATGGCCAGAGACTTCTGTGTTGGTGAGAAAAACTTTAGTTCATCTGTCCTAGCTTTTACACAGACAGAATCTGCAGGGTCTGGGCTTAGCTTTGGATGTTTGCATGGTGCTGATAGATGAAATTGCCATGTATCTGAAATATGATTCTTGTATTAGTTTGTCAGTTCAGCTTTTCAGTCTTTTTTGTCACTACTTCTGGCTTTAAACATTAAATTGCAAAAATTAATAAACAGTCTCTCAATTGTTTATCAGAAAACAATCACATTTAGATCTGTTTCCAAAAGTTCAAACCAAGTTTGGAGTATTTGGGAGTCTGGAGCTCAGAGTTCTTTCCGTTTGCATGCGATACCTGATTACTGCGATGTGCTGTTGCCCGC
>JAIEZT010000987.1:0-26055 GCA_019594935.1 Periophthalmus modestus | reverse complement strand
ATCGTACGTAACTCAAACATGCAGTGTTCTATTTCCCGGCATTAATATACCATTTGTTCAAAATCTTGTTCTGAATGCATGGACATAAAATTAAAAATTTTTAAACATTATATTGCTCCACAGCGCCCCCTTGAAAAATTTGAATGGGACCAAAAAAATTTTACTTTTTTCAAAAACATTTGAAATTTGGCATGGACATCCCTATCCCCATACTGAACAAAAAAGCCAATGGGAACATACCTCTATTTGCAACTATGTTACCGTGGTAACGTCATAAATGTGTCATTGAAATGAATGGGGTTCAGAGTACTGGACTTTGTTGTCGACTAAATAGATGCTCTGCACTAATCCAACTGTGACCCAAATGTCAAGGTTGGTGAAAAAATTTGTGTTTTGATGTGGAAAAAAAATTAATGTGTTCAAAATGACTCAATAGCGCCACCTCAAAGTTCAAAATACATTACGGCAATGAGAGAGAGACCTTTTTCATCGTAGACACATGAAATTTGGTAGAACCATAGAACATGTCAAGACAAGTAAAAAATTATATTATGACCCCACCCTAAACCCGACAGGAAGTCGGCCATTGTGGGTGGAACCCCATTTTTTGGAAATTTTAACTCTCACATTTGAATTTTTTACGCAATGGATTTTCATTCTAGAAACTTGGAAATTGGTCAAAATGAAATAGACCCATGTGGGATTTGAGGCCAATGTCTTGAATTTTTTTATGTTATAAAATGTGGGCGTGGTCAGCCTGCTAAGAAAAAAGCCCTTTTTTGACATTTTAAATTGCGCATAACACAAAAATGCAGGGTCCTATTTTCCGGCATTAATATACGTTTTGTTCAAAAGGTGAAACTGAATGCAACGACATACAATTTAAATAAGTCAGACATTACATTGCTCCACACAGCGCCCCCTTGAACTTTTGAATGAGACTGAAAAAAATTACTTTGTCATAAACATTTGAAATTTTACATGGACATCTGGCTTGATATACTGAACAAAAAAGCCAATAAGAAAATACCTCTATCTACAACTATGTTACCGTGGTAACATCATAAATGTGTCATTGAAATGAATGGGGTTCAGAGTACTGGACTTTGTTGTCGACTAAATAGATGCTCTGCACTAATCCAACTATGACCTAAAATTCAAGTTTGGCGAAAAATGTTGTATTTTGATGTGGAAAAAAAAATTAATGTTTCAAAATGACTCCATAGCGCCACCTCAAATTTCAAAATACATTACGGCAATGAGAGACCTTTTTCATCGTAGACAAATGAAATTTGGTAGAACCATAGAACATGTCAAGACAAGTAAAAAATTATATTATGACCCCACCCTAAACCTACAGGAAGTCGGCCATTGTGGGCGGAACACAATTTTTTTGAAATTTTAACTCTCACATTTGGATTTTTTACGTCATGGATTTTCATTCAACAAACTTGCAAATTGGTCTAAATAAACTAGGCCCATGTGGGATGAAAGGCAACTCACTTGGATTTTTCTAAGTCATAAAATGTGGGCGTGGCCAACATGCGAAGAAAAACTGCGTTTTTTGAAGTATTGAATTGCACCTAACTCAAACATGCAGTGTCCTGTTAACCGGCATTAATAAATATTTTGGTCACATTGTTCATCTGAATGTCATGATATACAGTTTGCATAGCTGAGACAATCCATTGCTCCACAGCGCCCCCTTGAAATTTTGAATTGAACCCAAAAAATTTTACTTTTTCAAAAACATTTGAAATTTGGCATGGACATCCCTATTCCCATACTGAACAAAAACGCCAATGAGAACATACCTCTATTCGCAAGTGCGTTGCCACGGCAACGACCGACATTTCTCATTGAAATACATGGGTTTTGGTTAAATGGGATGAAAAAAAATCACTTTGTCATAGATCATCAAAATTTGGTACATATATTCCACTCATCATAATGAACAAAAAAGCCAACGAAGACATACCTCTATTTCCAACCGTGTAGGCGTGAAAATGTCATAAATGCTCTCATTGGAATGAATGGAGTAGAATTACTCAGTCGCTGTTTTTGGTGGGAGGGGCGATGTAAGCGGGAACGAGAAGCGGGAACGAGAAGCGCGAACTCCGCGGTGGCGTGTACCCTGCGGTCGCAAGGGTGGCGAGGGCCTTTATCACTGCTTGCAGTTTTAATTATTATTATTATTCTTATTATTTTGGTTGCCAAATTGAAGCAATTTTTGACCCCCTGAACGTTAAAAAAAAGTCCATTTTATTGGACCCAAAATTCAAGGTTGGTGAAAAATTTATTATTTTAATGTGCAAAAAAATTCACATATCAAATTGACTCAATAGCGCCACCTCAAAAATCAAAATACATTACGGCAATGAGAGACCTTTTTCATCGTAGACAAATGAAATTTGGTAGAACCATAGAACATGTCAAGACAGTAAACAATTGTATTATGACCCCACCCTAAACCCTACAGGAAGTCCGCCATTGTGGGCGGAACCCCCCCATTTTTTTTTGACATTTTAACTCTCACGTTTGGATTTTTTACGCAATGGATTTCTATTCTAGAAACTTGAAAATTGGTCAAAATGAGGTACACCCATGTGGGATTAAAGTTCACAGTCTTGGATTTTTTTACGTCATTAAATGTGGGTGTGGCCAGCCTGCCAAGAAAAAAGCCATTTTTTGACGTTTTAAATTGCGAATAACTGAGACATGCAGCGTCCTATTTTCCGGCATTAATATACGTTTTGTTCAAAAGGTTAAACTGAATGCAACGACATACAATTTACATAAGTCAGACATTACATTGCTCCACAGCGCCCCCTTGAACTTTTGAATGGGACTAAAAAAAATTACTTTGTCAAAAACATTTGAAATTTGACATGGAAATCTGGCTTGACATACTGAACAAAAAAAGCTAATGAGAACATACCTCTATTTGCAACTATGTTACCGTGGTAACATCATAAATGTGTCATTGAAATGAATGGGGTTCAGAGTACTGGACTTAGTTTTAGACTAAATAGATGCTCTGCACTAATCCAACTATGACCCAAAATTCAAAGTTGGTGAAAAAATGTGTAATTTGATGTGCAAAAAAATTAATGTTTCAAAATGACTCCATAGCGCCACCTCCAAGTTCAAAATACATTACGGCAATGACAGACCTTTTCCATCTTAGACAAATGAAATTTGGTAGAAACCATAAGAACATGTCAAAACAAGTAAAAAATTATATTATGACCCCACCCTAAACCCTACAGGAAGTCGGCCATTGTGGGTGGAACCCCCATTTTTTGGAAATTTAACTCTCACATTTGAATTTTTTTTACGCAATGGATTTTCATTCTAGAAACTTGGAAATTGGTCAAAATGAAATAGACCCATGTGGGATTTGAGGCCAATGTCTTGAAATTTTTTATGTTATAAAATGTGGGCGTGGTCAGCCTGCTAAGAAAAAAGCCCTTTTTTGAAATTTTAAATTGCGCATAACACAAAAATGCAGGGTCCTATTTTCCCGGCATTAATATACGTTTTGTTCAAAAGGTTAAACTGAATGCAACGACATACAATTTACATAAGTCAGACATTACATTGCTCCACAGCGCCCCCTTGAACTTTTGAATGAGAGACTGAAAAAAAATTACTATGTCTTAAACATTTGAAATTTGACATGGACATCTGGCTTGATATGCTGAACAAAAAAGCCAATAAGAACATACCTCTATCTACAACTATGTTACCGTGGTAACATCATAAATGTGTCATTGAAATGAATGGGGTTCAGAGTACTGGACTTTGTTGTCGACTAAATAGATGCTCTGCACTAATCCAACTATGACCCAAAATTCAAGATTGGTGAAAAATGTTGTATTTTGATTTGGAAAAAAATTAACGTTTCAAAATGACTCCATAGCGCCACCTCAAATTTCAAAATACATTACGGCAATGAGAGACCTTTTTCATCGTAGACAAATGAAATTTGGTAGAACCATAGAACATGTCAAGACAAGTAAAAAATTATATTATGACCCCACCCTAAACCCGACAGGAAGTCGGCCATTGTGGGCGGAACACAATTTTTTTGAAATTTTAACTCTCACGTTTGGATTTTTTACGCCATGGATTTTCATTCAACAAACTTGCAAATTGGTCAAAATAAACTAGACCCATGTGGGATGAAAGGCAACTCACTTGGATTTTTCTAAGTCATAAAATGTGGGTGTGGCCAACATGCGAAGAAAAACTGCGTTTTTTGAAGTATTGAATTGCACCGAACTCAAACATGCAGTGTCCTGTTAACCGGCATTAATATACATTTTGGTCACATTGTTCATCTGAATGTCATGATATACAGTTTACATAGCTGAGACAATCCATTGCTCCACAGCGCCCCCTTGAAATTTTGAATTGAACCCAAAAAATTTTACTTTTTCAAAAACATTTGAAATTTGGCATGGACATCCTTATCCCCATACTGAACGAAAAGCCAATGGGAACATACCTCTATTTGCAACTATGTTACCGTGGTAACGTCATAAATGTGTCATTGAAATGAATGGGGTTCAGAGTACTGGACTTTGTTATAGACTAAATAGATGCTCTGCACTAATCCAACTATGACCTAAAATTCAAGGTTGGTGAAAAAATTGGTATTTCAATGTGAAAAAAAAATTAATCTTGCAAAATGACTCAGTAGCGTCACCTCAAAGTTCAAAATACATTACGGCAATGAGAGACCTTTTTCACCATAGACAAATGAAATTTAGTAGAACCATAGACATGTCAAGACAAGTAAAAAATATATTATGACCCCACCTAAACCCTACAGGAAGTCGGCATTGTGGGCGGAACACAATTTTTTGACATTTTAACTCTCACGTTTGGATTTTTTACGCAGTGGATTTCATTCAAGAAACTTGCAAATTGTGAAAATAAACTAGACCCATGTGGGATGAAAGGCGACTCACTTGGATATTTCTAAGTCATAAAATGTGGGTGTGGCCAACATGCGAAGAAAAAAATGGCGTTTTTTTCACGTATTAAATTGTACGTAACTCAAACATGCAGTGTCCTGTTAACCGGCATTAATATACATTTTGGTCACAATGTTTATCTGAATGTAACGATATACAGTTTACATAGATGAGACAATCCATTGCTCCACAGCGCCCCCTGGAAATTTTGAATGGGACCCAAAAAATTTTACTTTGTCAAAAACTTTTGAAATTTGGCATGGACATCCCTATCTCCATACTGAACAAAAAGCCAATGAGAACATACCTCTATTTGCAAGTGTGTTGCCATGGCAACGACCGACATTTCTCATTGAAATACATGGGTTTTGGTTAACTGGGATAAAAAAATGTACTTTGTCATTGACCATTGAAATTTGGTACACATATTCCAGTCATTATACTGAACAAAAAAGCCAAAGAAGACATACCTCTATTTCGAACCGTGCAGGCATGAAAATGTCATAAATGCTCTCATTGGAATGAATGGAGTAGTATTACTCAGTCGCTGTTTTTGGTGGGAGGGGCAATGTAAGCGGGAACGAGAGGCGGGAACGAGAGGCGGGAACGAGAGGCGGGAACGAGAGGCGGGAACGAGAGGCGGGAACGAGAGGCGGGGAACGAGAGGCGGGAACGAGAGGCGGGAACGAGAGGCGGAGAGGAGGCGGGAACGAGAGGCGCGAACTCCGCGGTGGCGCGAACTCCGCGGTGGCGCGAACTCCGCGGTGGCGTGAACCCCGCGGTCGCAAGGGTGGCGAGGGCCTTTATCACTGCTTGCAGTTTTAATTATTATTATTATTCTTATTATTTTGGTTGCCGAATTGAACCAATTTTTGACCCCCTGAACGTTCACGAAAAGTTAGTTTTATTGGACCCAAAATTCAAGGTTGGTGAAAAATTAATTATTTTTATGGGCAAAAAAATTAATGTATCAAAATGACTCAACAGCGCCACCTCAAAAATCAAAAAACATTACGGCAATGACAGGCCTTTTTCATCGTAGACAAATGAAATTTGGTAGAATCATAGAACATGTCAAGACAAGTAAAAAATTATATTATGACCCCACCCTAAACTAAACCTACAGGAAGTCGGCCATTGTGGGCGGAACCCCCCATTTTTTTGAAATTTTAACTCTCACGTTTGGATTTTTTACGCTGTGGATTTTATTCAGGAAACTTGGAAATTGGTGAAAATGAACTAGACCCATGTGGGATCACAATCTCCTACCTTGGATTTTTCTACGTCATAAATTGTGTGCGTGGCCAGCCTGCCAAAAAAAAAGCTCTTTTTTAAAGTATTAAATCGTACGTAACTCAAACATGCAGTGTCCTATTTCCCGGCATTAATATACATTTTGTTCAAAATCTTGATCTGAGTGCATACATATACAATTTACATAGGTTAGACATTACATTGCTCCACAGCGCCCCCTTGAACTTTTGAATGGGACCAAAAAAATTACTTTGTCATAAACATTTGAAATTTGACAGGGACATGTGGCTTGACATACTGAACAAAAAAGCCAATGAGAACATACCTCTATTTGTAACTATGTTACCGTGGTAACCGTGGAAATGGTCAGAAATGTCTCATTGAAATGAATGGGGTTCATAGTACTGGACTTTGTTGTCGACTAAATAGATGCTCTGCACTAATCCAACTATGACCTAAAATTCAAGGTTGGCGAAAAAATGTGTAATTTGCTGTGCAAAAAAATTAATGTTTCAAAATGACTCAGTAGCGCCACCTCAAAGTTCAAAATACATTACGTCAATGACAGACCTTTTCCATCGTAGACAAATGAAATTGGGTAGAACCATAGAACATGTCAAGACAAGTTAAAAATTATATTATGACCCCCCCCTAAACCCTACAGGAAGTCGGCCATTGTGGGCGGAACCCCATTTTTTTGAAATTTTAACTCTCACATTTGAATTTTTTACGCAATGGATTTTCATTCTAGAAACCTGGAAATTGGTCAAAATGAAATAGACCTATGAGTGATTTGAGGCCAATGTCTTGAATTTTTTTATGTTATAAAATGTGGGCGTGGTCAGCCTGCTAAGAAAAAATCCCTTTTTTGAAATTTTAAATTGCGCATAACACAAAAATGCAGGGTCCTATTTCCCGGCATTAATATACGTTTTGTTCACAATGTAGAACTGAACGTAGAGACATACAATTTACATAAGTCAGACATTACATTGCTCCACAGCGCCCCATTGAACTTTTGAATGAGACTGACAAAAATTACTTTGTCATAAACATTTGAAATTTGACATGGACATCTGGCTTGACATACTGAACAAAAAAGCAAATGAGAACATACCTCTATTTGTAACTATGTTACCGTGGTAACGTCATAAATGTGTCATTGAAATGAATGGGGTTCAGAGTACTGGACTTTGTTGTTGACTAAATAGATGCTCTGCACTAATCCAACTATGACCCAAAATTCAAGGTTGGTGAAAAATTTTGTATTTTGATGTGAAAAAAAATGTATGTTGCAAAATGACTCAATAGCGCCACCTCAAATTTCAAAATACATTACGGCAATGACAGACCTTTTTCATCGTAGACAAATGAAATTTGGTAGAATCATAGAACATGTCAAGACAAGTAAAAAATTATATTATGACCCCACCCTAAACCCGACAGGAAGTCGGCCATTGTGGACGGAACCCCATTTTTTTGAAATTTTAACTCTCACGTTTGGATTTTTTACGCCATGGATTTTCATTCAAGAAACTTACAAATTGGTCAAAATCAACTAGGGCCATGTGTGATTGTAGACGACTGTCTTGGATGTGGGTGTGGCCAACATGCAAAGAAAAACGGCGCTTTTTCAAGTATTACATTGCACCTAACGCAAACATGCAGTGTCCTGTTAACCGGCATTAATATACATTTTGGTCACATTGTTCATCTGAATGTCATGATGTACAGTTTATATAGATGAGACAATCCATTGCTCCACAGCGCCCCCTTGAAATTTTGAATGGGACCCAAAAAATTTTACTTTGTCAAAAACATGGGCGGAACCCCATTTTAAAAAAAATTTAACTGTCACGTTTGGATTTTTTACGCCATGGATTTTCATTCAACAAACTTGAAAATTATACAAAATGAACTAGACCCATGTGGGATTAAAGACGACTCACTTGGATTTTTCTACATCATAAAATGTGGGTGTGGCCAATATGCGAAGAAAAACTGCGTTTTTTCAAGTATTAAACTGGACCTAACTCAAACATGCAGTGTCCTGTTAACCGGCATTAATATACATTTTGGTCACAGTGTTCATCTGAATGTAATGATATACAGTTTACATAGATGAGACAATCCATTGCTCCACAGCGCCCCCTTGAAATTTTGAAAGGGACCCAAAAACTTTTACTTTTTCAAAAACATTTGAAATTTGGCATGGACATCCCTATCCCCATCTGGAACAAAAAAGCTAAAAATAACATACCTCTATTTTCAAGTGTGTTGCCATGGCAACGACCGACATTTCTCATTGAAATACATGGGTATTGGTAACTGAGATGAAAAAAATTTACTTTGTCATAGAAAATTTGGTCCACATATTCCACTCATCATACTGAACAAAAAAGCCAATGAAGACATACTTCTATTTCTAACTGTGCAGGTGTGAAAATGTCATAAATGCTCTCATTGGAATGAATGGAGTAGTATTACTCAGTCGCTGATTTTGGTGGGAGGGGCGATGTAAGCGGGAAGAGGCGCGATCTCCGCGGTGGCGTGTACCCCGCGGTCGCAAGGGGTGGCGAGGGCCTTTATCACTGCTTGCAGTTTTAATTATTATTAGGCCCGAGCCGGAGACAACGTCCCGGCGAGGGACTCATTAAAACCGCGTCCGAAACGGGGAAAATGGCAAAAATCAAGTAGTAAACACGCCCCGACATGCCAGTGAGTGGTGTCAAAAATTAGAACTCGCCAAGCTCTAATTGTCACCGAAGACCCCGAAAAAAAAAAACCAAAGACGACTCGGTAGCGCCACCTCAAACTTTGATTTTCATTGGGCCTATGGGAGCCCGACTCGGAAAAAAGTCGACTGAAAAATCTGAGACTCGCATCAAAAAATAGAACATGTCGGGACATGACAAAAATTATATTATGGCCCCGCCCTAAAATGTACAGGAAGTCGGCCATATTGGATCAAACCCGGTGATGACAAAAGCGCACACCATCACATTCAGGACTTCTCCTCGCACAGTTTTCATCACAAACACTTCAAATTTGGCCCAAACCCACTAAACCCATGTGAGATTAAAGATCATCAATTATATTTGAATATGACTTTGGGTGTGGTCATGGGGAATTTTATACAAAATCATAAATTTTTGAATATTTCAATAAAATATTTCTCGTTCACACATTTTTTGTTGGGAAAACGCTAATACAGCGTTTATGCACATTTGTGAGCTGAACACAATGATATGCAAATCATGGGTTTATCTCACAAAATGGCTCTCTAGCGCCCTCTTCAAATTTCATTTTCAAAAATTCGTAGCAGACAATCGATTTGTCGTAGACTTGTGAAAAAATTCACAGGGGCCTTATTTGTGATGGGGCACAATGTGAGAAAGTCACATGACTGTAGCTTTTATGGTTTTGGAGAAAAATAATGGGTCGAAAACGCGTTTCCATTATTAGGCCCGAGCCGGAGACAACGTCCCGGCGAGGGACTCATTAAAACCGCGTCCGAAACGGGGAAAATGGCAAAAATCAAGTAGTAAACACGCCCCGACATGCCAGTGAGTGGTGTCAAAAATTAGAACTCGCCAAGCTCTAATTGTCACCGAAGACCCCGAAAAAAAATAACGAAAGACGACTCGATAGCGCCACCTCAAACTTTGATTTTCATTGGGCCTATGGGAGCCCGACTCGGAAAAAAGTGAATCTAAAAATCTGAAACTGGCATCAAAAAATAGAACATGTAAAGACATGACAAAAATTAGATTATGGCCCCGCCCTAAAATGTACAGGAAGTCGGCCATATTGGATCAAACCCGGTGATGACAAAAGCGCACACCATCACATTCAGGACATCTCCTCGCACAGTTTTCATCACAAACACTTCAAATTTGGCCCAAACCCACTAAACCCATGTGAGATTAAAGATCATCAATTATATTTGAATATGACTTTGGGTGTGGTCATGGTGAATTTTATACAGAATCGCAATTTTTGGAATATTTCGATAAAATATTTCTCATTCACACATTTTTTGTTGGGAAAACGCTAATACAGCGTTTATGCACATTTGTGAGCTGAACACAATGATATGCAAATCATGGGTTTATCTCACAAAATGGCTCTCTAGCGCCCTCTTCAAATTTCATTTTCAAAAATTCGTAGCAGACAATCGATTTGTCGTAGACTTGTGAAAAAATTCACAGGGGCCTTATTTGTGATGGGGCACAATGTGAGAAAGTCACATGACTGTAGCTTTTATGGTTTAGGAGGAAAAAAAAGGGGAAAAAATGAGTTTCCATTATTATTATTATTCTTATTCTTATTTTCCTCGCGACAATGACTCAATTTTTGACCCCTTGAACGATAACGAAAACTCAATTTTTATTGGACCCAAAATTGAAGACTGGTGAAAAATTTATTATTTTCATGGGAAAAAAAAATTACACTTTTAAAATGACTCAATAGCGCCACCTCAAAAAAAAAAAATACATTACGGCAATGAGAGACCTTTTTCATCGTAGACAAATGAAATTTAGTAGAACCATAGAACATGTGAAGACAAGTAGAAAATTATATTATGACCCCACCCTAAACCCTACAGGAAGTCGGCCATTGTGGGCGGAACCCACTTTTTTTCTCTATTTTAACTCTCACGTTTCGATTTTTTACGCCATGGATTTTCATTCACCACCAACTTGGAAATTGGTCAAAATGAACTAGACCCATGTGGGAGTAAAGGCGACTCACTTGGATTTTTCTGAGTCATAAAATGTGGGTGTGGTCAGCCTGCAAAGAAAAAAGCAATTTTTTAAAGTTTTAAAATGCGAATAACTGAGACATGCAGCGTCCTATTTCCCGGCATTAATATACGTTTTTTTTCAAAATGTTGATCTGAGTGCATAGATATAACATTTACACAAGTCAGACATTACATTGCTCCACAGCGCCCCCTTGAACTTTTGAATGGACCAAAAAAAATTACTTTGTCATAAAGATTTGAAATTTGACATGGACATGTGGCTTGACATACTGAACAAAAAAAGCCAATGAGAACATACCTCTATTTGTAACTATGTCACCATGGTAACGTCATATATGTGTCATTGAAATGAATGGGGTTCAGAGTACTGGACTTTGTTGTCGACTAAATAGATGCTCTGCACTACTCCAACTATGACCTGAAATTCAGGTTTGTGAAAAAAATGTGTAATTTGATGTGCAAAAAAAATTAATGTTTCAAAATGACTCAGTGTAGCGCCACCTCAAAGTTCAAAATACATTACGTCAATGACAGACCTTTTTCATCGTAGACAAATGAAATTTGGTAGAACCATAGAACATGTCAAGACAAGTAAAAAATTATATTATGACCCCACCCTAAACCCGACAGGAAGTCGGCCATTGTGGGCGGAACCCCATTTTTTGAAATTTTAAATCTCACGTTTGGATTTTTTACGCTGTGGATTTTCATTCAAAAAACTGTGAAAATTGGTCAAAATAAACTAGACCCATGTGGGATTAAAGACAACTCTCTTGGATTTTTTTTAAGTCATAAAATGTGGGCGTGGTCAGCCTGCCAAGAAAAAAGCAGTATTTTTTAAGTATTAAATGGTACGTAACTCAAACATGCAGTGTCTTATTTTCCCGGCATTAATATACGTTTTGTATACAATGTTAAACTGAAACGCAACGACATACAATTTACATAAATCGGACGTTACATTGCTCCACAGCGCCCCCTTGAACTTTTGAATTGGACTGAAAAAAATTTTACTTTTTCAAAAACATTTGAAATTTGGCATGTACATCCCTATCACCATACTGAACAAAAAAGCCAATGGGAACATACCTCTATTTCCAAGTGTGTTGCCATGGCAACGACCGACATTTCTCATTGAAATACATGGGTTTTGGTTAAATGGGAAGAAAAAAAAATATTTACTTTGTCATAAACCATTGAAATTTGGTACACATATTCCACTCATCATCACACTGAACAAAAAAGCCAATGAAGACATACCTCTATTTCCAACCGTGCAGGTGTGAAAATGTCATAAATGCTCTCATTGGAATGAATGAGAGTAGTATTACTCAGTCGCTGATTTTGGTGGGAAGGGCGATGTAAGCGAGAACGAGGGGCGCGAACTCCGCGGTGGCATGTACCCCGCGGTCGCAAGGGTGGCGAGGGCCTTTATCACTGCTTGCAGTTTTAATTATTCTTATTCTTATTTTGCTCGCAGGATTGAAGCCATTTTTGACCCTCTGAACGTTAACGAAAACTCAATTTTATTTGACCCAAAATTCAAGACTGGTGAAAAATTAATTATTTTGGTATTGAAAAAAAATTAACACTTCAAAATGACTCAATAGCGCCACCTCAAAAAAAAAAAAAAAAACATTACGGCAATGACAGACCTTTTTCATCGTAGACACATGAAATTTGGTGGTACCATAGAACATGTCAAGACAAGTAAAAAAATTATATTATGACCCCACCCTAAACCCTACAGGAAGTCGGCCATTGTGGGCGGAACCCCATATTTTTAAAATTTTAACTCTCACGTTTGAATTTTTTACGCAATGGATTTTCATTCTAGAAACTTGTAAATTGGTCAAACTGAACTAGACCCATGTGGGATTAAAGGGTAACTCATTTTGATTTTTCTAAGTCATAAAATGTGGGTGTGGCCAGCCTGCAAAGAAAAAAGCAATTTTTTGAAGTTTTAAATTGCAAATAACTGACACATGCAGCGTCCTATTTCCCGGCATTAATATACGTTTTTTTTCAAAATGATGCACTAAACGCGACGACATACAATTTACATAAGTCAGACATTACATTGCTCCACAGCGCCCCCTTGAAATTTTGAATAGGACCAAAAAAATTACTTTGTCAAAAACATTTGAAATTTGACATGGACATGTGGCTTGACATACTGAACAAAAAGCCAATGAGAACATACCTCTATTTGTAACTATGTTACCATGGTAACGTCATAAATGTGCCATTGAAATGAATGGGGTTCAGAGTACTGGACTTTGCTGTCGACTAAATAGATGCTCTGCACTAATTCAACTATGACCTAAAATTCAAGGTTAGTGAAATATGTATTATTTTGAAATTTAAAAAAATTAATGTTGCAAAATGACTCTGTGGCGCCACCTCAAAAATCAAAATACATTACGGCAATGAGAGACCTTTTTCATCGTAGATAAATGAAATTTGGGAGAAACATAGAACATGTCAAGACAAGTAAAAAATTATATTATGACCCCACCCTAAACCCTACAGGAAGTCGGCCATTGTGCGCAGAAGAAGCCAATTTTTTTGAAATTTTAACTGTCACATTTGCATTTTTTATGCCATGGATTTTCATTCAAGAAACTTGCAAATTGGTCGAAATGAACTAGACCCATGTGGGATTGTAGCCAACTCTCTTGGATTTTTCTAAGTAATAAAATATGGGTGTGGCCAACATGCAAACAAAAATGGCGTTTTTTTAAGTAGTAAATTGCATCTAACTCAAACATGCAGTGTCCTGTTAACCGGCATTAATATACATTTTGGTCACAATGTTCATCTGAATGTAATGATATACAGTTTACATAGATGAGATAATCCATTGCTCCACAGCGCCCCCTGGAAATTTTGAATGGGACCCAAAAAAAAATTTTACTTTTTCAAAAAACATTTGAAATTTGGCATGGACATCCCTATCCCCATACTGAACAAAAAAGCCAATGAGAACATACCTCTATTTGCAAGTGTGTTGCCATGGCAACGACCAACATTTCTCATTGAAATACATGGGTTTTGGTTAACTGGGGTGAAAAAAAAAACTTTGTGATAGACCATCGAAATTTAGTACATATAGTCCACTCTTCATACTGAACAAAAAAGCCAATGAAGACATACCTCTATTTCGAACCGTGCAGGTGTGAAAATGTCATAAATGCTCTCATTGGAATGAATGGAGTAGTATTACTCAATCGCTGTTTTTGGTGGGAGGGGCGGTGTAAGCGGGAATGAGAGGCGCGAACTCCACGGTTGCGTGAACCCCGCGGTCGCAAGGGTGGCGAGGGCCTTTATCACTGCTTGCAGTTTTAATTCTTATTATTATTTTAGTGGCCGGAATGAACCCATTTTTGACCCCCTGAACGTTAAGGAAAAGTCAATTTCATTGGACCCAAAATTCAAGGTTGGTGAAAAATTAAATATTTTGATGGCCAAAAAAAATTATATTTTAAAATGACTCAGTAGCGCCACCTCAAAAATCAAAAAACATTACGGCAATGACAGAGCTTTTTTATCGTAGACAAATGAAATTTGTTGAACCATAGAACATGTCAAGACAAGTAAAAAATTATATTATGACCCCACCCTAAACCCTACAGGAAGTCGGCCATTGTGGGCGGAACCCCATTTTTTTGACATTTTAACTCTCACGTTTGGATTTTTTACGCTGTGGATTTTCATTCAGGAAACTTGCAAATTGGTGAAAATGAACTAGTCCCATGTGGGATTACAATCTCCTACATTGGATTTTTCTACGTCATAAATTGTGGGTGTGTGGCCAGCCTGCCAAAAAAAAAGCTCTTATTTAAAGTATTAAATCGTACGTAAATCAAACATGCAGTCTCCTATTTCCCGGCATTAATATACAATTGTTCAAAATCTTGATTTGAGTGCTTACATATACAATTTATATAGGTTAGACATTACATTGCTCCACAGCGCCCCCTTGAAATTTTGAATGGGACCAAAAAAATTACTTTTTCATAAAACATTTGAAATTTGGCATGGACATGTGGCTTCACATACTGAACAAAAAAGCCAATGAGAACATACCTCTATTTGTAACTATGTTACCGTGGTAACCGTGGAAATGGTCATAAATGTGTCATTGAAAATGATGGGGTTCAGAGTACTGGACTTTGTTGTCGACTAAATAGATGCTCTGCACTAATCCAACTATGACCTAAATGTCAAGGTTGGTGAAAAAATGTGTAATTTGATGTGCAAAAAAATTTATATTTCAAAATGACTCAGTAGCGCCACCTCAAAGTTCAAAATACATTACGGCAATGACAGACCTTTTTCATCATACACAAATGAAGTTTGGTAGAACCATAGAACATGTCAAGACAAGTAAAAAATTATATTATGACCCCACCCTAAACCCTACAGGAAGTCGGCCATTGTGGGCGGAACCCCATTTTTTTGAAATTTTAACTCTCACGTTTGGATTTTTTACGCCATGGATTTTCATTCAACAAACTTTCAAATTGGTCAAAATGAACTAGGCCCATGTGGGATTAAAGTCGACTCACTTGGATTTTTCTACGTCATAAAATGTGGGTGTGGCCAGCCTGCCAAGAAAAAAGCCATTTTTTGAAGTATTAAATCCTACGTTACTCAAACATGCAGTGTCCTATTTCCCGGCATTAATATACGATTTGTTCAAAATCTTGTTCTGAATGCATGGACATACAATTTAAATTTTTTTAATATTACATTGCTCCACAGCGCCCCCTTGAAAATTTGAATGGGACCAAAAAAATTTTACTTTTTCAAAAACATTTGAAATTTGCCATGGGCATCCCTATCTCCATACTGAACAAAAAAGTCAAAGAGAACATACCTCTATTTGCAACTATGTTACCGTGGTAATGTCATAAATGTGTCATTGAAATGAATGGGGTTCAGAGTACTGGACTTTTTTGTCGACTAAATAGATGCTCTGCACTAATCCAACTATGACCTGAAATTCAAGGTTGGTGAAAAAATTTGTTTTTTGATGTGGAAAAAAATTAATGCTTCAAAATGACTCAATAGCGCCACCTCAAAGTTCAAAATACATTACGGCAATGACAGACCTTTTTCATCGTAGACAAATGAAATTTGGTAGATCCATAGAACATGTCAAGACAAGTAAAAAATTATATTATGACCCCACCCTAAACCCGACAGGAAGTCGGCCATTGTGGGCGGAACCCCATTTTTTTGACATTTTAACTCTCACGTTTGCATTTTTTACGCAATGGATTTTCATTCAACAAACTTGCAAATTGGTCAAAATAAACTAGACCCATGTGGGATGAAAGGCGACTCACTTGGATTTTTCTAAGTCATAAAATGTGGGTGTGGCCAACATGCGAAGAAAAATGGCGTTTTTTCAAGTATTAAATTGTACGTAACTCAAACATGCAGCGTCTTGTTAACCGGCATTAATATACATTTTGGTCACAATGTTTATCTGAATGTAACGATATACAGTTTACATAGATCAGACAATCCATTGCTCCACAGCGCCCCCTGGAAATTTTGAATGGGACCCAAAAAATTTTACTTTGTCAAAAACTTTTGAAATTTGGCATGGACATCCCTATCACCATACTGAACAAAAAAGCCAATGAGAACATACCTCTATTTCCAAGTGTGTTGCCATGGCAACGACCGACATTTCTCATTGAAATACATGGGTTTTGGTTAACTGGGATAAAAAAATGTACTTTGTCATTGACCATTGAAATTTGGTACACATATTCCACTCATCACACTGAACAAAAAAGCCAATGAAGACATACCTCTATTTCGAACCGTGCAGGTGTGAAAATGTCATAAATGCTCTCATTGGAATGAATGGAGTAGTATTACTCAGTCGCTGTTTTTGGAGGAGGGGCGATTGTAAGCGGGAACGAGAGGCGCGAACTCCGCGGTGGCGCGAACTCCGCGGTGGCGTGAAGTCCGCGGTGGCGTGAACCCCGCGGTCGCAAGGGTGGCGAGGGCCTTTATCACTGCTTGCAGTTTTAATTAGGCCCGAGCCGGAGACAACGTCCCCGGCGAGGGACTCATTAAAACCGCGTCCGAAACGGGGAAAAATGGCAAAAATCAAGTGGTTAACACACGCCCCGACATGCCAGTGAGTGGTGTCAAAAAATTAGAACTCGCCAAGCTCTAATTGTCACCGAAGACCGCGAAAAAAAAATAACGAAAGGCGACTCGGTAGCGCCACCTCAAACTTTGATTTTCATGGGGCTATGGGAGCCCGACTCGGAAAAAGTCGACTGAAAAATCTGAAACTCACATCAAAAAATAGAACATGTCGGGACATGACAAAAATGATATTATGCCCCGCCCTAAAATGTACAGGAAGTCGGCCATATTGGATCAAACCCGGTGATGACAAAAGCGCACACCCTCACATTCAGGACATCTCCTCGCACAGTTTTCATCACAAACACTTCAAATTTGGCCAAAACCCACTAAACCCATGTGAGATTAAAGATCATCAATTATATTTGAATATGACTTTGGGTGTGGTCATGGTGAATTTTATACAAAATCGCAATTTTTTGGATATTTCAATAAAATATTTCTCTTTCACAAATTTTTGTTGGGAAAACGCTAATACAGCGTTTTTGCACATTTGTGAGCTGAACACAATGATATGCAAATCATGGCTATATCTCACAAAATGACTCTCTAGCGCCCTCTTCAAATTTCATTTTCAAAAATTCATAGAAGACAATCGATTTGTCGTGGACTTGTGAAAAAATTCACAGGGGCCTTATTTGTGATGGGGCACAATGTGAGAAAGTCACATGACTGTAGCTTTTATGGTTTAGGAGAAAAATAATGGGTGGAAAATCAGTTTCCATTTATTCTTATTCTTATTATTCTTATTCTTATTTTAGTCGCGACTTCTAATCCATTTTTGACCCCTGAACGTTAACGAAAAATCAATTTTATTGTACCCAAAATTCAAGGTTGGTGAAAAATTAATTATTTTGATGGCCACAAAAATTAATATTTCAAAAGATGACTCATTAGCGCCACCTCAAAAATCAAAAAACATTACGGCAATGACGGACCTTTTCATCGTAGACAGATGAAATTTGGTAGAACCATAGAACATTTCAAGACAAGTAAAAAAAATATATTATGACCCCACCCTAAACCCTACAGGAAGTCGGCCAATTGTGGGCGGAACCCCATTTTTTTGAAATTTTAACTCTCACGTTTGGATTTTTTTACGCGGTGGATTTTCTTTCAAAAAACTTGCAAATTGGGCAAAAGGAACTAGACCCATGTGGGATTAAAGGCGACTCACTTGGATTTTTCTAAGTCATAAATGTGGTGTGTGGCCAGCCTGCCAATAAAAAAGCTCTTTTTTGAAGTATTAAATCGTACGTAACTCAAACATGCAGTGTCCTATTTCCCGGCATTAATATACATTTGTTCAAAATCTTGATCTTAATTGATAGATATACAATTTAAATTTTTTAGACATTACATTGCTCCACAGCGCCCCCTTGAACTTTTGAATGGGACCAAAAAATTTACTTTGTCCTAAACATTTGAAATTTGACAGGGACATGTGGCTTCATATACTGAACAAAAAAGCCAATGAGAACATACCTTTATTTGGAACTATGTTACCATGGTAACCGTGGAAATGGTCAGAAATGTGTCATTGAAATGAATGGGGTTCAGAGTACTGGACTTTGTTGTCGACTAAATAGATGCTCTGCACTAATCCAACTATGACCCAAAATTCAAGGTTGGTGAAAAAAAATGTGTATTATTTGATGTGCAAAAAAATTTATGTTTCAAAATGACTCGGTAGCGCCACCTCAAAGTTCAAAATACATACGGCAATGACAGACCTTTTTCATCGTAGACAAATGAAATTTGGTACAACCATAGAACATGTCAAGACAAGTAAAAAAATTATATTATGACCCCACCCTAAACCCTACAGGAAGTCGGCCATTGTGGGCAGAGACCCCATTTTTTTTTAAATTTTAACTCTCACGTTTGGATTTTTTACGCCATGGATTTTCATCCAACAAACTTGCAAATTGGTCAAAATGAACTAGGCCCATGTGGGATTAAAGGCGACTCACTTGGATTTTTCTAAGTCATAAAATTGTGGGTGTGGCCAGCATGCAAAGAAAAACAGCGTTTTGAAGTATTGAATTGCAACTAACTAAAAAATGCAGTGTCCTGTTAACCGGTTATTAATATACATTTTGGTCACAATCTTAATATAAACCTAATGATATACAGTTACATCGCTGAGATAATCCATTGCTCCACAGCGCCCCCCTGAAATTTTGAATGGGACCCAAAAAATTTAACTTTTTCAAAAATATTTGAAATTTGGCATGGACACATCCCTATCCCCATACTGAACAAAAAAGCCAATGAAACATACCTCTATTTGCAAGTGTGTTGCCATGGCAACGACCGAATTTCTCATTGAAATACATGGGTTTTGGTTAACTGGGATGAAAAAAATTTTACTTTGTCATTGGACCATTGAAATTTGCTACACACATATTCCACTCATCATACTGAACAAAAAAGCCAAAGGAAACATACCTCTATTTCCAACCGTGCAGGTGTGAAAATGTAATAAATGCTCTCATTGGAATGAATGAAGTAGTATTACTCAGTCGCTGATTTTGGTGGGAGGGGCGATGTAAGCGGGACTCAACGAGAGGCGCAAAACTCCGCGGTGGCGTGTGCCCCTGCGGTCGCAAGGGTGGCGAGGGCCTTTTATCACTGCTTGCAGTTTTAATTAGGCCCGAGCCGGAGACAACGTCCCGGCGAGGGACTCATTAAAACCGCGTCCGAAAACGGGGAAAATGGCAAAAATCAAGTGGTTAACACGCCCCGACGTGCCAGTGAGTGGTGTCAAAAAATTAGAACTCGCCAAGCTCTAATTGTCACCAAAGACCCCGAAAAAAAAAAAATAACGAAAGACGACTCGATAGCGCCACCTCAAACTTTGATTTTCATGGGGCCTATGGGAGCTCGACTCGGAAAAAAGTCGACTGAAAAATCTGAAACTCGCATCAAAAAATAGAACATGTCGGGACATGACAAAAATGATATTATGGCCCCGCCCTAAAATGTACAGGAAGTCGGCCATATTGGATCAAACCCGGTGATGACAAAAAGCGCACACCCTCACATTCAGGACATCTCCTCGCACAGTTTTCATCACAAACACTTCAAAAATGGGCCAAAACCCACTAAACTTTATGTGAGATTAAAGATCATCAATTATATTTGAATATGACTTTGGGTGTGGTCATGAGGAATTTTATACAAAATTGCAATTTTTGGAATATTTCGATAAAATTTTCTCGTTCACACATTTTTGTGTTGGGAAAACGCTAATACAGCGTTTATGCACATTTGTGAGCTGAACACAATGATATGCAAATCATGGCACTATCTTACAAAAATGACTCTCTAGCGCCCTCTTCAAATTTCATTTTCAAAAATTCGTAGCAGACAAGTGATTTGTCGTGGACTTGTGAAAAATTCACAGGGGCCTTATTTGTGATGGGGCACAATGTGAGAAAGTCACATGACTGTAGCTTTTATGGTTTAAGAGAAAAAAAAGGGGGGAAAAAAAAATGAGTTTCCATTATTTTATTATTAGGCCCGAGCCGGAGACAACGTCCCGGCGAGGGGACTCATTAAAACCGCGTCCGAAACGGGGAAAAATGGCAAAAAATCAAGTGGTTAACACGCCCCCGACATGCCAGTGAGTGGTGTCAAAAATTAGAACTCGCCAAGCTCTAATTGTCACCGAAGACCGCGAAAAAAAAATAACGAAAGACGACTCAGTAGCGCCACCTCAAACTTTTGATTTTCATTGGGCCTATGGGAGCCCGACTCGGAAAAAAAGTCGACCTGAAAAATCTGAGACTCGCATCAAAAAATAGAACATGTCGGGACATGACAAAAATGATATTATGGCCCCGCCCTAAAATGTACAGGAAGTCGGCCATATTGGATCAAACCCGGTGATGACAAAAGCGCACACCCTCACATTCAGGACATCTCCTCGCACAGTTTTCATCACAAACACGTCAAATTTGGCCAAAACCCACTAAACCATGTGAGATTAAAGATCATCAATTATATTGAATATGACTTTGGGTGTGGTCATGGCGAATTTTATACAAAATCGCAAGTTTTGGAATATTTCAATAAAATATTTCTCGTCCACACACATTTTTGTTGGGGAAAACGCTAATACAGCGTTTATGCACATTTGTGGGAGACTGAACACAATGATATGCAAATCATGGCTTTATCTCACAAAATGGCTCTCTAGCGCCCTCTTCAAATTTCATTTTCAAAAATTCGTAGAAGACAAGTCGATTTGTTGTGGACTTGTGAAAAAATTCACAGGGGCCTTATTTGTGATGGGGCATAATGTGAGAAAAGTCACATGACTGTAGCTTTTATATGGTTTAGGAGAAAAAAAATGGGTCGAAAATCAGTTTCCATTATTTATTCTTCTTCTTATTCTTCTTCTTATTATTATTTTGGTCGCGACTTGAAATCCATTTTGACCCCCTGAACGTTAACGAAAACTCAATTTTATTGGACCCAAAATTCAAGTCTGGTGAAAAATTAATTATTTTGATGTGCAAAAAAAAAAAAATATGTTTCAAAATGACTCAATAGCGCCACCTCAAAAATCAAAAAACATTACGGCAATGACAGACCTTTTTCATCGTAGACAAATGAAATTTGGTAGAACCATAGAACATGTCAAGACAAGTAAAAAATTATATTATGACCCCACCCTAAACCCTACAGGAAGTCGGCCATTGTGGGCGGAACCCCATTTTTTTGAAAGTTTAACATTCACGTTTGGATTTTTTACGCCATGGATGTACATTCAAGAAACTTGGAAATTAGTCCAAATGAACTAGACCCATGTGGGATTGAATGCTACTCATTTGGATTTTTTCTAGGTCATAAAAAGTGGGCGTGGTCAGCCTGCTAATAAAAAAAGCAATTTTTTTAATTTTTAAAAGCGCGTAACTCAGACATGCGGGGTCCTATTTCCCGGCATTAATATACGTTTTGTTCAAAATGTTGAACTGGAAGCACGGGACATACAATTTACATAAGTCAGATATTACATTGCCCCACAGCGCCCCCTTGAACTTTGATTTTCATGGGGCCAATGGGAGCCCGACTCGGAAAAATGTCGACCTAAAAAATCTGAAACTCACATCAAAAAATAGAACATATTGGGACATGACAAAAATGATATTATGACCCCACCCTAAAATGTACAGGAAGTCGGCCATATTGGATCAAACCCGGTGATGACAAAAGGGCACACCCTCACATTCAGGACATCTCCTCGCACAGTTTTCATCACAAACCCAATTTCAAATTGGCCAAAACCCACTAAACCCATGTGGGATAATTAAAGATCATCAATTAAATTTGAATATGACTTTGGGTGTGGTCATGGTGAATTTTTCAACTAAATCACAAATTTTTGAATATTTCAATAATAAAATATTTCTCGTTCACACATTTTTTTGTTGGGGAAAACGCTAATACAGCGTTTATGCACATTTGTGAGCTGAACACAATGATATGCAAAATCATGGCTTTATCTCACAAATGGCTCTCTAGCGCCCTCTTCAAATTTCATTTTCAAAAATTCATAGAAGCCAAATCGATTTGTCGTGGACTTGTGAAAAAAATTCACAGGGGCCTTATTTGTGATGGGGCAGAATGTGAGAAAGTCACATGACTGTAGCGTTTATGGTTTAGGAGAAAAAAAATGGGTGGCGAAAAATCAGTTTCCATTATTATTCTTCTTCTTTATTATTTTGGTCCAGGCCATTTTTGACCCCCTGAAACATTAACGAAAACTCACATTTTATTGGACCCAAAATTGGTGAGGTCTTGGTGAAAAATGAATTTGTTTTTTGAAGTTTGTCAGCAAAAAAAATATTCAAAAATGATACACGCTAGCGCCCCCTTACAACCCCCATTCATTTTTTGGCAAAGTTTTTCATAGACATGTGAAATTTGGGACAGTCCACCCACCTTTCATACTGAACAAAAAAAGCCAATGACAACATACCTCTATCTACAACTATGTTACCGTGGTAACGTCATAAATGTGTCATTGAAATGAATGGGGGTCAGAGTACTGGACTTTGTTGTCGACTAAATAGATGCTCTGCACTAATCCAACTATGACCTAAAATTCAAGGTTGGTGAAAAATGTATTATTTATGTGGAAAAAAAAATTAATATTTCAAAATGACTCAATAGCGCCACCTCAAAGTTCAAAATACATTACGGCAATGACAGACCTTTTTTCATCGTAGACAAATAAATTTGGTAGAACCATAGAACATGTCAAGACAAGTAGAAAATATATTATGACCCCACCCTAAACCCGACAGGAAGTCGGCCATGTGGTGCGGAAACCCCATTTTTTGAAATTTTAACGTTCACGTTTGGATTTTTTTACGCCATGGATTTTCATTCAAGAAACTTATAATTGGTCAAAATGAACTAGGCCCATGTGGGATTAAAGGCGACTCACTTGACTTTTTTTTTTAAGTTTTTAAATGTGGGTGTGGCCAGCCTGCAAAGAAAAAAAAGCACTTTTTTGAAGTATTAAATCGTAACGTAACTCAAACCATGCAGTGTCCTATTTCCCGGCATTAATATACATTTTGTCAAAATCTTGATCTGAATTCATAGATATACAATTTAAATAGATTTTTAGATACATTACATTGCTCCACAGCGCCCCCTGAAATTTTGAATGGGACCAAAAAATTTACTTTGTCCTAAAACATTTGAAATTTGACAAGGGACATGTGGCTTCAGATACTGAACAAAAAGCCAATGAGAACATACCTCTATTTGTAAAGTATGTTACCGTGGTAACCGGGGAAATGGTCAGAAATGTGTCATTGAAAATGAATGGGGTTCAGAGACTGGACTTTGTTTTAGACTAAATAGATGCTCTGCACTAATCTAACTATGACCTAAAATTCAAGGTTGGTGAAAAAATGTGGAGGTATTTGATATGCAAAAAAAATTAATGTTTCAAAATGACTCGGTAGCGCCACCTCAAACTTCAAAATACATTACATCAATGAGAGACGTTTTTTATCGTAGACAAATGAAATTTGGTAGAACCATAGAACATGTCAAGACAAGTAAAAAAAAATGATTATGACCCCACCCTAAACATTACAGGAAGTCGGCCATTGTGGGCGGAACCCATTTTTTGAAATTTTAACTCTCACGTTTGGATTTTTTACGCCCATGGATTTTCATCCAACAAACTGCAAATTGGTCAAAATGAACTAGACCCATTTGGGATTAAAGGCGACTCACTTGGATTTTTCTAAGTCATAAATGTGGGTGTGGCCAGCATGCGAACAAAAACAGCGGTTTTTTGAAGTATTGAATTGCAACTAACTAAAAAATGCAGTGTGTCTGTCAACCGGCATTAATATACATTTTGGTCACAATCTTAATATAAACCTAATGATATACAGTTACATCGCTGAGATAATCCATTGCTCCACAGCGCCCCCTTGAAATTTTGAATGGGACCCAAAAAAATTTAACTTTTTCTAAAATATTTGAAATTTGGCATGGACATCCTATCCCCATACTGAACAAAAAAGCCAATGAGAAAACATATCTCTATTTGCAAGTGTGTTGCCATGGCACAAAACCAACATTTCTCATTGAAAATACATGGGTTTGGTTAACTGGGATGAAAAAAAAAATTTACTTTGTCATTGACCATTGAAAAT
The DNA here is from genome assembly GCA_019594935.1 of Periophthalmus modestus. Taxonomy (NCBI): domain Eukaryota; kingdom Metazoa; phylum Chordata; class Actinopteri; order Gobiiformes; family Gobiidae; genus Periophthalmus; species Periophthalmus modestus. The sequence goes on along the minus strand of JAIEZT010000987.1, from coordinate 1,180 downwards.
TTGGTACACATATTCCATCATCATACTGAACAAAAAAGCCAATGAAGACATACCTCTATTTCCTACCACGTAGTGTGTGAAATTTTCATAAATGCTCTCATTGGAATGGATGGAGTAGTATTACTCAGTCGCTGTTTTTGGTGGGGGAGGGGATGATGTAAGCGGGCAGAACGAGAGGAGCGAACTCCGCGGTGGCGTGTACCCCGCGGTCGCAAGGGTGGCGAGGGCCTTTATCACTGCTTGCAGTTTTAATTATTATTATATTATTCTTATTTTGGTTGCCAAATTGACGCCATTTAACCCCCCCAAACGTAAACGTAAAAAAAAGTCAATTTTATTGGACCCCAAAATTCAAGGTGGTGAAAAAATAATTATTTTTACTGGGCAAAAAAAATTAATGTATCAAAATGACTCAACAGCGCCACCTCAAAAAATCAAAAAAACATTACGGCAATGACAGGCCGTTTTTCATCGTAGACAAATGAAAAAATTTGGTTAGAATCATAGAACATGTCAAGACAAGTAAAAAAATTATATTATGACCCCACCCTAAACCCTACAGGAAAGTCGGCCAGTGTGGGCGGAACCCCATTTTTTTGAATTTTGTAACTCTCACGTTTGGATTTTTGACGCTGTTGATTTTTATTCAGGAAAATTTGGAAATTGGTGAAAAATGAATAGACCCATGTGGGATTCCAGTCTCCTACCTTGGATTTTTCTACGTCATAAAAGGTGGGTGTGGCCAGCCTGCCAAAAAAAAAGCTCTTTTTTAAAGTTATTAAATCGTACGTAACTCAAACAGCAGTGTCCTATTTCCCGGCATTAATATACATTTTGTCAAAATCTTGATCTGAGTGCATACATATACAATGTACATAGGTTAGACATTACATTGCCTCCACAGCGCCCCCTTGAACTTTTGAATGGGACCAAAAAAAATTACTTACTGTCATAAACATTTTGAAATTTGAACAGGGACATGTGGCTTGAATATGAACAAAAAAGCAATGAGAAAAACAACCTCTATTTGTAACTAGGGACCGTGGAACCGTGGAAAATGGTCAGAAATGTCTTCCTGGAAAAGGAATGGGGTTCATAGTACTGGACTTGTTGTGACTAAATAGATGCATCTGCACTATCCAACTATGAACCAAAATTAAGGTGGTGAAAAAATGTGTAA
>JAIEZT010000986.1:0-26107 GCA_019594935.1 Periophthalmus modestus | reverse complement strand
CTATATATGAATGTAAGATTCATACAAAAAAGCAGTAGACACATTTGTTGTTGACATAAAAAATTTATTTATGTCGTTCAAGCATTCTAGCTACCAAATATGTACAAACGTGGGGAAAAAAAAAAAAAAAAAAAAAATAAATCAACAATTGGCTATCTCCAAATATTGTCGAATTTCCTAGTATTAACAAAAAAGAACAAAAATAAATGTCATTTTACATTATATTAGTATTAATATATCATTTTAGAAAAGCATGCTATGCCTTAAAGCAGTATAAAATAACCGGTGGAAGAACTTGTAACACAACATTTATTCAAAGAAACATACTAACATATTATCAAGTGCAGACATAAGCATCAATGCATGTCACTATAAAATGTTTTAAAAAATGTATAGAATTGGATGGATTTATGTACAGACATTTTATTTTGTGAGAATAAAAAATATGATTATGATTATGATTATTATTATATTATTATATTAATTATTGACAGAAAACAAAACAACATTAGGACTAGATTAAAAAAAAAAAAGTCTAAACAGACATCAGCTTAAGGGCTGAAATATGTTGGAAAAACTTCTGATGAAATGTCATATTGTTTAGATTTGACTTAGACATGATCAAATCAAAGTGCCTCTTTCTGTTGTTGGAGATGAGACATTCTAAACATATCCATGAGTGGACATGAAATTGCAGACTGATGATGATTTCAGGATGTCATCATTGAAATAACCACAATGGAGGGACATTGTGCCTCTAGCGGGTGGAGCAGTGCCGGGCACAGCAACAGAGGTGGAGCAGCTGCCGGTGGGAGCAGGGCACAGCAGCAGAGGTGGAACAGCCCGCCGGGTGCAGCAGAGCAGGGCACAGCAGAGCAGGGCACAGCAGAGCAGGGCACAGCAGCAGAGGTGGAGCAGCCGCCGGGGTGGAGCAGAGCGGGGCCCAGTACCAGAGGTGGAACAGCTGCGGGGGGTGGAGCAGAGCAGGGCACGGCAGCAGAGGTGGAACAGTTACCGGGTGGAGCAGAGCAGGGCACAGCAGCAGAGGTGGAACAGCCGCCGGGTGGAGCAGAGCCAGGAACAGCAACAGAGGTGGAGCAGCTGCGGGTGGAGCAGGGCACACCAGCAGCAGAGGTGGAACAGTCGCCGGGTGGAGCAGAGCAGGGCACAGCAGCAGAGGTGGAGGAGCTGCCGGGTGGAGCAGAGCAGGGCACAGCAGCACAGGGTGGAACAGCCACCGGGTGGAGCAGAGCAGGGCACACCTGCAGAGGTGGAACAGTTTCCGGGTGGAGCAGAGGAGGGCACAGCAGCAGAGGTGGAGCAGCCGCCGGGAGGAGCAGAGCAGGCAAAGCAAAAGAGGTGGAGCAGCTGCCGGGTGGAGCAGAGCACAGCAGCAGAGGTGGAACAGCCACCAGGTGGAGCAGAGCAGGGCACAGCAGCAGAGGTGGAACAGCCACCGGTGGAGTAGAGGAGGGCACAGCAGCAGAGGTGGAGCAGCCGCCGGGTGGAGCAGAGCAGGGCAAAGCAGCAGAGATGGAACTGCCGCCGGGTGGAGCAGAGCAGGGCAAAGCAGCAGAGGTGGAACAGCCACCAGGTGGAGCAGAGCAGGGCACAGCAGCACAGGTGGAACAGCCACCGGGTGGAGTAGAGGAGGGCAAAGCAGCAGAGGTGGAACCGACGCTGGATGGAGCAGAGCGGGGCACAGCATCAAAGGGTGGAACAGCCACCGGGTGGAGCCGAGAGGGCACAGCAGCAGAGGTGGAACAGCCGTCGGTGGAGCAGAGCAGGGCACAGCAGCAGAGTGGAGCAGCTGCCGGGTGGAGCAGAGCAGGCACAGCAGCAGAGGTGGAGGAGCTGCCGGGTGGAGCAGAGCAGGGCACAGCAGCAGAGGTGGAGCAGCTGCCGGGTGGAGCAGAGCAGGGCAAAGCAACAGAGGTGGAGCAGCCGCCGGGTGGAGCAGAGTCGGGCACAGCAACAGAGATGGAGCAGCCGCCGGGTGGAGCAGAGCACACACAGCAGAGGTGGAACAGCCACTGGGTGGAGCAGAGCAGGGCACAACAGCAGAGGTGGAACAGCCACTGGGTGGAGCAGAGGAGGGCACAGCAGCAGCAGAGGTGGAGCAGCCGCCGGTGAAGCAGAGCACACAGCAGCAGAGGTGGAACAGCCGCCAGATGAAGCAGAGCAGGGCAAAGCAACAGAGGTGGAGCAGCCGCCGGGTGGAGCAGAGTCGGCACAGCAACAGAGGTGGAGCAGCCGCCGGGTGGAGCAGAGCACAGCACAGCAGCAGGTGGGAAACCAGCCGCCGGGTGGAGCAGAGCAGGGCACAGCAGCAGAGGTGGAAGCAGCCGCCGGGTGGAGGAGCAGAGCCGAGCACATCAGCAGAGGTGGAACAGCAGCCAGGTGGAGCAGAGCAGGGCACAGTAGCAGAGGTGGAACAGCCACCGGGTGGAGCAGAGCAGGCAACAGCAGCAGAGGTGGAGCAGCTGCCGGGTGGAGCAGAGCCGGGCACAGCAGCAGAGGTGGAGCAGCCGCCGGGTGGAGCAGAGCACAGCAAAGCAGAGGTGGAACAGCCGCCGGGTGAAGCAGAGCAGGGCAAAGCAACAGAGGTGGAGTAGCCGCCGGGGTGGAGCAGAGTCGGGGCACAGCAGACAGAGGTGGAACAGCCGCCGGGTGGAGCAGAGCAGGGCACAGTCAGCAGAGGTGGAACTGCCGCCGGGTGGAGCAGAGCAGGGCACAGTAGCAGAGGTGGAACAGCCACCGGGTGGAGTAGAGGAGGGCACAGCAGCAGAGGTGGAGCAGCCGCGGGTGGAGCAGAGCAGGGCACAGCAGCAGAGGTGGAACAGCCTCCGGGTGGAGCAGAGCAGGGCACAGCAGCAGAGGTGGAACAGCCACCAGGGTGGAGCAGAGCAGGGCACAGCAGCAGAGGTGGAACAGCCACCGGGTGGAGCAGAGCAGGGCACAGCAGCAGAGTGGAACAGCCGCCGGGTGGAGCAGAGCCGGGCACAGCAGCAGAGGTGGAACAGCCGACGGGTGGAGCAGAGCCGGGCACAGCAGCAGAGGTGGAGCAGCTGCCGGGTGGAGCAGAGCAGGGCACAGCAGCAGAGGTGGAGCAGCTGCCGGGTGGAGCAGAGCAGGGCACAGCAGCAGAGGTGGAGCAGCTGCCGGGTGGAGCAGAGCACAGCAACAGAGGTGGAACAGCCGCCGGGTGAAGCAGAGCCGGGCACAGTAGCAGAGGCGGAGCAGCCGCCGGGTGGAGCAGAGTCGGGCACAGCAGCAGAGGTGGAACTGCCGCCGGGTGGAGCAGAGCAGGGCAAAGCAGCAGAGGTGGAACAGCTGCCGGGTGGAGCAGAGCAGGGCACAGCAGCAGAGGTGGAACAGCCACGGGGGAGCAGAGGAGGGCACAGCAGCAGAGGTGGAGCAGCCGCCGGGTGGAGCAGAGCAGGGCAAAGCAGCAGAGGTGGAACAGCCACCGGGTGGAGCAGAGCAGGGCACAGCAGCAGAGGTGGAACAGCCGCCGGGTGGAGCAGAGCAGGGCACAGCAGCAGAGGTGTGGAGCAGCCGCCGGGTGGAGCAGAGCAGGGCACAGCAAAAGAGGTGGAGCAGCCGCCGGGTGGAGCAGGGCACAGCAGCAGAGGTGGAACAGCCACTGGGTGGAGCAGAGCAGGGCACAACAGCAGAGGTGGAACAGCCACTGGGTGGAGCAGAGGAGGGCACAGCAGCAGAGGTGGAGCAGCCACCGGGTGAAGCAGAGCAGGGCAAAGCAACAGAGGTGGAGCAGCCGCCGGGTGGAGCAGAGTCGGGCACAGCAACAGAGGTGGAGCAGCCGCCGGGTGGAGCAGAGCACAGCAGCAGAGGTGGAACAGCCGCCGGGTGAAGCAGAGCAGGGCACAGCAGCAGAGGTGGAGCAGCCGCCGGGTGGAGCAGAGCAGAGCACATCAGCAGAGGTGGAACTGCCGCCGGGTGGAGCAGAGCACAGAGCAGAGGTGGAACAGCAGCCGGTGGAGCAGAGGTGGCACAGCAACCGGTTGGAGCAGAGCTGGGCAAAAGCAGCAGAGGTGGAGCAGAGCAGAGCACGGCAGCAGAGGTGGAGCAGCCGCCGGATGGCAGAGCAGAGCACAGCAGTAGAGGTGGAACAGCTGCCGGGTGGAGCAGAGCAGGGCACAGCAGCAGAGGTGGAGCAGTCGCCGGGGTGGAGCAGAGAGGAGGGAGCACAGCGGCAGAGGTGGAACTGCCTCCGGGTGGAGCTGAGCAGGGCACAGCAGCAGAGGTGGAACAGCCACGGGTGGGCAGCAGAGCACAGCAGCAGAGGTGGAGAAGCTGCCTAAGCATATTAGCTACCAATATGTACAACTTGCAAAAAACAAACAAACAAACATAAACAAAAAGTGGGCTATATATTAAGAATGCCAAATTTCACAGTTAATTTTTTTTTTTTTTTTAAGCATTGATATCATTATTACATTAATATATAATTTTAGAAAAGCATGCTATGCCTTGACAACTTGTAAACACAACATTTATTCAAATAAACATTATAACATATTATCAAGTGTAGATGCATCAATGCATGTCACTATAAAATATTTTACAAATGTTAGAATTGGATGGCTTTATGTACAGAGATTGTATTTTGTAGAAAATAAAATATTGACAGAACAAATGTTACATACAGACATTTACATAGAAAGTAATGAAGATTGAAGACATTTACAATGAGCAGAAAAATACAGTTTCAATTCATAGGACCAAAAAAACCACCACATTTGGATTAGAAGAAAAAAAAAAGTCTAAACACACTTCAGCTTAAGAGAGCAGGCTATGCCCTGATGATCACTGAAATATGTTGGAACAACCTCTGATGAAATTTCATATTGTTGAGATTTCACATAGACATGATCAATCAAAGTGCCTCTTTCTGTAGTTGGAGATGTGACGTGCTGAACATATCCATGAGTGGACATGAAATTGCAGACTGATGATGATTTCAGGATGTCATCATTGAAATCTCCCATAACCACAATGGACGGAGTTTGTGCCTCTAGCCAGGTTAGCAGTTGTTGCAAATTGTGCTTGAACACAGACATGGGATATGAAGGTGGACGATACACAACAGCAACTAAAACCTGATGATTTACATTGTTGTAAATTAAGCACTCCAGATTAAATTGGGGTGCATCAGGAAAGTGGTAGTTTGTGTTGTGGGAGCAGTACATGCCCACTCCACCATGAAGTTGACTTTTGAGTGCAGTAAGAGCCGGATGCTTGCTGTGTTCGTATGCCAGACTTCGTGGACGACTGTGAAAACTGTAACCTTCCATGTCAACACTATCAAGTGCAGACTGAGATGTTAACCATGTTTCTGTCACAGCTATACAGTCAGGCTGTAAATGCTGTGTGGATGACACCAAATCAGGTACATGTTTTACTAAACCCTGAACATTCATCAAAAACAAGGTTAACACATCAGCTGACTGCTTGTTTTGTGACACATTGTCGTCCAAGAAGTGTGGCATAGATTCCAAGGCATGTTTTACCTCGTCATTACAATAAATAGCCTTTCATCAAAGTCCTGGATAATAAGGCCATCTAGACTTCTTACACGACTTAAAGCCACATAAGCTTGTCCTGAGGCAAACACTTGCTTTAGAGACACCACAGCATCGTCAACAGTCAGGCCCTGTACTTTGTGGATTGTAACAGCCCAGGCAAGAGCAAGAGGAAACTGACGTCGTTTTCCCCCTTTGCTGTTAGCCCTTTCCTCCTGTGGCTCTATCCGTGTGGGAGTTTATTAAAGCAGGTGCAGTGGATGGGTATTTTTTTCCGTCTCTGTGTACCAACATTGACGTCATCAAACTGAACATACACAGCTTCAGGAAGTCCATTTAGTTCTGTTTCACTAATATGTGTTACAGTTCCACAGACTCCATTCACCAATCCATCTTCAACGTCAATGTTCTTACACAGCATAACTCTGGCAGGAACACCCAAAAATAGCTGTTTCTGCAGAGAAGTGAGGTTGTCTTACTGTGAGGTGTGACTTTGCTTTCCATTTTTCCAGTTTTCTTTGTTGTAGTGATAGTCCTGTGCATCAATTGTTTGATAGTCAGGACAAGTGGCTTTGAGATGGTTGAAGTTATGTTCATTTACCTGTGAATTTGTTGGGAAAATATGTAGAGCAGAAGACTGCTCTCCAGTTTCACGACTTTGTAGAATGTGAATGTCCTCATCGAGCATGGGTGTCCCTTTAGACCGTGTTCTTAATCGGTTAAGTAATTCTGCAAATGTGGTATCCTTCTGTCTGACTATTGTTTTCAGTTCAGCCATTTTGAAACTTGACCAAAAGTTCACAGGTAGATTGTCTGTGTACAAGCCTTTTGCCATAACAGGAGGTAACTGATAGAAATCGCCAAACAGCTATAAGGCTGACATTTCCAAAAGGGGAAACATCACCTCTTTGCTTGATTTGCCGAAGTCGTCCATGTATGTATGTGAGCAGTTTATGGGAAACCATTGATATTTCATCAATGATTACTAACTTAAGGTCTATATATTTAGCACGGAGAGAGTTGAGTTTTTCTTCACCTAATGGTATGTAGGGAAGCGTCACGTCTGTTCCAATGCTAAATGCACTGTGAATTGTAGATGCATTTAGGTTGTATGCTGCCATTCCAGTGGGTGCTGTTATTAAAACACTCATGTTGTCTGGGTGGCGTCGCATTGGTGCAAACAGACGATTGGCTTCATACTGAATGGCCCGAATCAAGTGACTTTTCCCTGTACCAGCACCACCAGTGATGAAGACATGTAAAGGTTCTGGGTCATTTCCATTGACTTTTTGTATGCACCACTTTTGTACTTTGAAAAATATAGACAGCTGGATATCATTTAAAGATCGAATTAACTCCAAAAACCTTCAGCTCGAGTCATTGCATTGTGTTTGTTTTTCTAAATGACCAGTTTCTTTGTTAGCTATCCCTAAATCTGGAATTTGGGGCAAGGGGTCTTCATCATCCGGTTTACTCTGTGCACGTTCATCAATTGATTCCAGACGTTCTGCTTCTTGCTCAGGACAAAGCATGCACCAAGCATCCTCTAATATTTCATTAGAGTCCAGGTTATTTTTAATGTCCTCCAAATCTTCAGTTTCAATGTCATAGTGAGATCTATTTGAATTCACAATTGACATCACTGAAACGGTCTGGTTGCCAAGCTGCACGGTGCCTTCTTTGTAGAACTGTTCACAAGAATCAAATGATGAAGGTTTCAGGTCGTTATCATGACGATAAGGGAAAAACAGCTGTAAGAGACTTTTGTAATATAGCTCAGGATTCTTTGTTTCAGAAAACCGTGCATAGCGCACAACAGCAGGTTGGGTTCTGAATCGTTTTGGAAATATATCCACATGAATTCTGTAACTTAATCACATTTTTGGATTTCTTTTCTGATGTACTTAACACACGGTATTCTGAAGCAAATGTGGCTATACACATATTATCAAAAGTGTCATCCTGTGGTCTGTTCTTATATCGATCCACAAATCCAGTCATCCAAATGTCATTGTTTCCTGACTTTTTCAGTTCATTTAGTGGTTTGGTGATTTTGAAAATTGTGTCACCTGTGGGGATAAACACAACTTTCCTTGAACATTGTTTGAGGTGCATTTGACTGATTCTGTAAACAGCTTCTTGTGCAGACACATCACGGTTATGGAGGTAGGCTTGACCAATCTTCTTCATAGCTTCTTTGGCATCAGCGTTCCCCTGTTTTGTGGCCTCTTGGTGTGTTTGTCTCAACAACAGTCCCATCTCTCTCTCAGATTTGGACATATAGCTTATAATATAAACAATACAAGCATATACGTCGACGATGTACTGCAGGTCTAGGTTGGCATTCCAACATTTTAACAGAAATGCATTATATGGATTAATCCAAATTTCATTTACATCTCTTTGCAGGACAATTTGTGTGCGTTTTTCAACACATTTAAGTGCTTTCTCCCATACTTCTTGAGTAATGCCAACATTGTTAAACAGCTGCTGAATACTCGTAACGGGATTGTCTTTATCCAGAAGTGCTTTTTTAACAGCTGCCAGTATTTTCATTGCAGTCTCTTCTTTCATGAAATTCTGTTCATTCTGAGAGCATATGCATTCAACATTGGCTTTATTTTGATCTTGGCTGTTTGTTGCAGTGTCACCTTGGCACTTTGGGCACTTTGGTCTTTTTGGCTTTTTTTGGTGATGAAAGTGCGTAGAGATACAGGACGTGGGAAATTGAAACGGCAAACTGTATTCTTCTTCTTGCATGTTTTAGAATGACGTTGAGAATGTTGCTGCACGGAGGTAACAGTTTCAGCTAATTGCTGATCTTTTGTGGGTATTTCACATGTGATGTACTTGTCGATGAATTGCACCACTTCTTCATCAGTGTTTTTTCCAATTTCAGGAGCATTCTCAATCCAAAATAAAGCGTGTACATGGGGTGATCCACGTTGTTGAAATTCTACACGATAAAAGTAATCTTTAATCTTTCCAATTGGATTCAATGGAGACAGTAACACGTAATTCAAGAAGAGGTGCCACCTGTAGTCAAACATGCGTGCTGCAGTGACAGGATGATTACGCAACAGTTCACACCTTTCAGCATACTCCAAACTCTCAGCAGTTTCTGTTCTCCCCCTTGCTTCAAAATTGTATTTAAAAGTCCTCTCCAGCGCATGTCTGCAGAGGAAAAACTGCAAAAGAAAGTTGGTTTTCCCAGATTCCGCACCATGGCAAGTAAATCTTTTTGTGCACCTTGCCAGAAGCTTGGAGTACCTCTTATTGGCCGTAGAAAACGATATCCTTCATCAGTCTTAATGATGTCCTGCAAAGACTCGATGTTTTGTGGAGCATTTTCTTTTTGGCCTGCTGGGTTGGTGTGTCCTTTGCGTGATGCTACTGATACTTGTTGAATAACTTGTTGAACTTCTGACATGTATTGTGCAAAAAAAAATGTATTCAACGCACTTTGCAAACCTTCCATCAGCGTGCAATATTCTGTTATAAAATATCGTGCCAATGTCAAGTAGTGCTGTCTGGGCGTATGATGATAAGTATTGTTGCCTGATGGAAAAAGATACGGAAAAGATTTTGCTTCATTATCTTTATCTGACAAAATACGCACAGGATTGTTTCTTCAGCAGGTGCCAGATTAATGATATCTTCAAAACCCTGATCAAGAGTTTCTTGACCAACATCAACTGGCATGGAACAAGAATCTTGATAAATACAGTGGTTCTGCCGGTCATGGAGAGTTTCATCTTCTTCATCAGGAGACTCAGTTTTTTGTGATTTATTGTCCGAGACTTGTTCTGTATGTTTTCTCTTCTTCATGTTGAGTTTTGTCTTGTGCATCCTCAGGAGAGTTGTTCTGTTGTGCATTAACATTAGAGTCGTCTTGTGCTTGGTTTTCTTCTTCCTTAGCAAACTCATTCACCCATTCTTCATTTATTTCTATGTCTTGATAATATTTATTGTTTTCCTTTAAATATTTAAGTGCTTCTTTCAGGTGATTTGTGTCCACAAAGTGATATTCATAATGTCCTTTGTAAGACAGCTTGCGCTTTAATTTAACACGTAACAGACAACCTTCCAGATTTGAACGAGGCAAAGCAGAACAAGTGTGATTGACTGAAGAAGGGATGCAAAAAAATCGGTCCGTGGCATCCATTTTGACCACCTTTGGTAAAGCTAACACTTTCATAAATGGAATGTTTAAAGAAATCAAATGTTTTTCCAGATGATTCAAACAAGATAGCTCGAGAGGAACTGAATCCAGTTGCAAGTTGTTTCCCCACCATTCTGCTGGGGTTACACCTCTTCTGATCTTTGAATGACACAAACCTTGCACATCCAAAGCTCACCTCTTGATTCTTGTAATGGACATGGTGTATTGCACTCAGAAGAACATTCATGCAAATAGTCATCTGAGACACATCTTTCCGCCGTTAATTGAGCAGCTTTGTTTTTGTAGTTCTTTTGTTTGTACGGAACTACAGCTGCTTTAAACATGGATCGAAAACATACGCAGCAAACAAAAATTCAGGTCCATCATTTGCTTTCTTTAAAAACTCGTTCATTACAAAATTTATCTGATCAGTTAGCGCTTTATCTTGATTTCTCTTGAATTGTTTTTTAGCCAGGACTTTATGTCTAAAAGCACTGTCTTTGTGGTATTTGGCTTTATTAATTGTTTTTAATTTTTGCCGAAGATCAGGATTCGCGTTTATAATTTTTGACACTTTCAGATTTGACTTTTATTTTGGTGTATCAAATCTTTCTGTACTTCTCACAACTGTATGCTTTCACTTTCTCTTGATGTTCCATGTCAGTTGTGTATTTCTCCTTGCTGTATGCTCTTGCTGACTTTCTCTCTGATGTTCCACGTCAGTTGTGTATTTCTCCTTGCTGTATGCTTTCACTTTATTTCTCTTGATGTTCCAGGTCAGTTGTGTATTTTTCCTTGCTGTATGCTTTCACTTTCTCTTGATGTTCCAGGTCAGTTGTGTATTTTTCCTTGCTGGATGCCTTCTTTTTTCTTGATGTTCCAGGTCAGTTGTGTATTGTCCTTGCTGGATGCTTTCACTTTCTCTTGATGTTTCAGGTCACTTCTGTATTTGTTCGAACTGCGCGCTTTCAATTTCTCTTTATATTCCAGGTTTGTTTTGTATTTTCTCCACACCACTTTCAATTGCTTTTAATCGATAGTCCTCCTCTTTGTGATATTTGACCATTTTATATTCTCTGGTCTTCTGTGCCTTCTTTTTCTTAAATACTTGACAAAATAGGGGTTTTATTATCATGTGATGTGCCAATAGTATCAGGAATTGAACTGAAGACACCTTCGTTTGCATGTCTTGATCTGGTGATATGTCCCTGGGGCTCACACAATGTACACAATTTATAACAATCATTTTGTTGGCCTTGTTTAACACACACGACGTGTTCATAATGAGCTCCATGATTCTGTAGGTAGATGCTTCAGCAGAAAGTTGTTTTTCAGTGTTGAATGTTAACCATTTGCCTTGATAGAAGGTATAAATATCAACTCCAATGAAATCAGCTGTGGATTGAATTTCAGCTTGCGTTGCCCAGTGTTGACATAAGACATCTTTTGCTGTTTGATGTACTCTGCCACAGTCAAATGCTGATGTTCTTGATTCAAAAGGCAGTGATATTTTTCAGCATTATTTTGTAAGTGCTTCACTGCATTCAATCTGATTCTTCTATGGTGTTTCTGTGTCCCACTTATGGCTTGAGAAACGGCACGGAAGAAACAGTTACCATCGGCAACAATGCTTTCATTATGACATGGCACCCCAGCATCACCAAAGCATAAAGAGTCTTTAACGTTGCAAGTTTCAAATTCAACACTGAGAAATCTGCAAACTGCCTTGCACACATTTTCTGACAGAGGATTAAACTGCAAAGTGTTTTCCTCACTACCAACAAATGTAATGTCATTTACATCATACAATTTGGCTTTCTTCACAATATGGTTGCCTTGAACAATAGGAGATCCACTTTTTAACTCAACCCTGGATTGCTTTCTGTGCACACCACCACATTCACTCTCAGAATAACACTCAACAGCTGCAGCCTCAGCAGGCACATCACATTCACTCTCAGAAACACACCCAACAGCAGCAGTCTCAGCAGACACATCACATTCACTCTCAGAAACACACCCAACAGCTACAACCTCAGCAGACACATCACATTCACTCTCAGAAACACACACCCAACAGCTACAGCTCAGTAGACACATCACATTCACTCTCAGAAACACACCCAACAGCTACAACCTCAGCAGACACATCACATTCACTCTCAAAACACACCCAACAGCTACAGCCTCAGTAGACACATCACATTCACTCTCAGAAACACACCCAACAGCTACAGCCTCAGTAGACACATCACATTCACTCTCAGAAACACACCCAACAGCTACAACCTCAGCAGACACACCAGCCTCACACATTCACTCTCAGAAAAACACCCCCAACAGCTACAGCCTCAGTAGACACATCACATTCACTCTCAGAAACACACCCAACAGCTACAACCTCAGCAGACACACCTTCACATTCACTCTCAGAAAAAAAAACACTAACAGCTACAACCTCAGTAGACACAACTTCACATTCACTCTCAGAAACACACATCAGCAGGCTCAGCAGACACATCACATTCACTCTCAGAAACACTCTTAACAGCTACAGGCTCAGTAGACAGACCTTCACCTTCACTCTCAGAATTACACACATCAGCAGGCTCAGCAGACACACCTTCACCTTCACTCTCAGAATTACACACATCAGCAGGCTCAGCAGACACACTTTCACATTCACTCTCAGAAAACACACTCTTAAACAGCTACAGGCTCAGCAGACACACTTTCACATTCACTCTCAGAAACACACACATCAGCAGGCTCAGCAGACACACTTTCACATTCACTCTCAGAAAAACACTTACACAGCTACAGGCTCAGCAGACACACCACCACATTCACTCTCACCTTTCACATGCACTGTCACCCTATTAAGCTCAAACTGAACATTTGGCACACTAAATCCTGCTGCAAGTTGGATTATGTGGTTGTACACTTCACTCATGTTCTTCAAAAACACAACAACACTTGAACCATTACCATCTACCATCCCAGATTTACTGCGTGCATGGGAGTCCACAATAGCATACATGCCATTTTTAGCAATAATAGCCAATGTAGTGCCTGACATGGTGAAGAGACAAGCGTTATCAGTAGCAAGATGTTTTCTCAGAGCAGTCTTCAAAGTAACATGTAAACATGCTTTTTCGAAAGGGATGGTGACGGAAAGCAGACGTCCCATAACACTCTTAATGTCCAAACAAAAACGTCTTGCCAAACAACTTCTCCTCTTTTTTAAAATCAAAAGATCCCAAATAAGAGTGACCCTTAGCAATACCACGCTTCTTCATTCTGTACAGATGATCACCTTCCAATAAAGTCATGTTTAGATCTGCCTGAGACCATTTATGCACCTCCCGCAGGTGTGTGTGTCTACAATTGCAGCCAAAGCAATAGCCATGCACTGCCTTCCTCTACTTTCTCTCTAAAAATATTGTGTGACCTTGATGAAATGACCCAACAATATTATGAAAGTGAGGAGACTTAGCTTTGCTGTCTTCATGCTGCAGAGGCTGCTGTTGGACAGATGCTTGTTTTTCATGGCAGGAATCCTTGGCCACCTTTGCTTTGCAAAGTCCAGTCCTGTCCAGTGACAGCCGCTGCAGTCTGACGACAGGGACTTGCTTTCCACGGCAGACCTTCTTCATTGGTACCTAAAAAATACAACAATGTTATTACCATTTAATTGCAAACAGTTTCTATTACAAAAGACACTCATACACACTCAGCAGCACAAATGTAGCATTCACACTCTGACACACAGCTTACATACATACACATACAGACATTATTACACAATAATGTTTAATCACTATTATATTGCATGCCATTTTGTTGTATTAGCACTTTATTTACACACCTGCACATCTGCTTCTCTGTGAACAGGACTGGAGGTGTTCCTGGTCGCGCTTCACATCAGCCTCCACCTGCACACACAATAGATAGTGTTATGAACATGACCTGATCACATAATGCTTGCTTTATTATGTATTTTCTATCCAAATATTAAGTACATATTTTTATCAAACCTTTTTCAGCACAACTCCAGGTTGACAGCCTGATGTTGAGCTTGCAGTCACCCCAACTCTTGCTGCATCTTTCACCTAAAAAAACATGCATATAGTTATAGTATTTATTCTCCAACACTTTTTCAGTTCATTTTCAAGAAGTCTGTCATCCACACTCAGCAGCACACACGTAGCATTCTCTCTCAGAAGCACATCAGTGCATACAGATTACATAACATAATGTTTCATCACTATTATATTGCATGTCCTTTTCTTTAATAGGCACTTTATTAACACACCTGCACATGTTCTTCTCTGTGAACTGGACTGGAGGTCCTCCGGGCTCTTTTCACATCAGGCTCCACCTGCAGACACAATAGATATTGTTATGAAATAACCCCAATCACATAAATACATGCTTTGATATAAAACTTTCTGCTGAACATACCACTTCCACGACCACTTCAGGCTCTGTGCTGGTGGATGGAGGTGGTGACACAGACACATCATCAGTCTGCACCTAAAGCAGAAGATGTCACATTTAGATATATACACACACAACCCACCCACAGACATGTTTGGAAATGAATAACATACCTGCTGATCTTCTGTGGGTGCTGTGTTGATAGCTGTTGTCTTCAGCTAAAAAAAAAACAAATACCAGTTAGACAAATCTGAACATCTTCTATTCTGTATTTTATATCCAAATATGAAGTCAATATTTATATCTAACCTTCTTCAGCACAACTCGAGGTTGCCAGCTTGATGTTGAGCTCACTTCCTCAACTGTGGCTGCATCCTTCACCTAAAAACATAGATATTGGTAGTTATTATCAAACACTTTTCGATTTCATTTTCAAAAGCACATATAAAATGTTCTTGTGACATACCTCTCTCTTTGGCTGACTTCTGCTCGGCACGCAGCCCCCTGCTTGACTCACCTATATTGAAATAACACATTGATGTTTTAGATTCACAAACAAAAAAACTATATTTAATCTACACATTTATGTTTTACATTCACAAACGTAAGCAATAAGAACATTTGTTTGTTTTACCTTCTTTGTTGCCAGGGTAGTTGGGTTGTTGGGGGCGGCAGGAGTCTTCTGTGGTGCAGACAATACAGCAAAGCGGCCAGCCGACACGGGAATAGCAGACAGACTGGTGACCTGGAAAAATATAGTTTTAGTGAGGATTTGAAACCTAAATATTAATTGATGAATTGATAAATGATGTTAAGATTTTTCTAACCTGTCTCCGGGGAACATTTCTTGTGCTGGTGGCAGTGGACTGTTGACCCTTCTGAAAATATAAAGTCAATTAGCATCTTTACATAAGGAATTGGCCACAACATATATAACACAGCATATATTTTATTTTTTACTTTTGTTTACCTTTCTAACTCCTTCCCAGCCCTCGGAGTCCGTCTCTGGAGTAGTAGATGGGACATGGACTGCTCTCGATGTGCAACAGCTCACAACCACATCTGGGGTCTTCGGCAGGGGCTTCACACATGGGGCAGCAGGTGTCTTGGGGCTTGGGTGGGCAGAATCCACGGTGCTCTCAGACAGATCCCTGATGGCCTTACAGATCAGGTCAGACAAGATCTCCATGCCGTCAGGTACACTCAGGTGAATCTGCATAGACAAAATAACTTGAATTATTACACTGCTCTGTCACACATGTACATTATGTCAACACACCAAAAGTATTTGTATTACTTACACCATCCTTAGCCCACAAACGGAGGTTCTTCATAGGGAAGCGGTCCACACAGGAGACATACTGCAGCCCTACAAAAATACATAATACACTTTATAATATACTCTTCCATATTTGACTTTCACTCAAGCACATGTACTGTGTCTCACCTTCTGCCTCTGCTGCCGCCTTGTATGCTTCACGAAAGAGGTTCTGCCAGGTCTCACTGACCCCGTGACGAGCAGGAAAGTCCACCACACATGTCTACAAAAATACAAAACTTTAGTCCACAAACTATTTGAGGTGACAGTGTGTTTTGGTGATAACAAATATGACAGGAGTGCATACCTTTGGACAAAGACGTTTCACAGTAGACAGAAGATTCTGGAAGTTCTTCTGTGCCCGCTCCACTGTCTGGCCCCTGGTTGAAGAGTCGTTGCCCGTAGCCAGCACCACGCATTTTGACACGCGTTGGTCGACAGTGGAATTCTGGACGTCAAGGTGGATGGATTCCGCGGTGCCTCCAGGACTGCAGATGAAGGCAAAGCTGACGGAACCATCTCCTCGGATGCACACATCTCTCTCCACGAAGGATCTGAGATGGGAATCCCCGATCACCAGGACCAACTGCAAAAGAAAAACAGCATTTATTAAACACTGAAGTGTGTAATATTAAGACTTTTTTTTCCATTTTACTTAACAATTTACTGATAATCTATTCATGATTTGTTTTATAACAATTAATGTACAATGTCTTTGCATCTGCTGATAAAATGTGAAACAAAACCATGCTTTCTTTCTAAACCACTTCCAAAACAACATTATCCAGCTCTCCTCATGCCAGTTCATATGCTAATGGAGATGACGATGCTGGCTGAGGCCTGGTTAATGGGCACATTTAATATGAATAGGCTGCCTGCACTACATTTACACACCTTCCTGACAGACTAAAATAACCTTAAAACTACACACTATAAACTTTAAAAAGTAAATTGGACATACCTCCTTGTTCGGGGATTCTGGTGGAAAGCAGACTCTCAGCTGTTTGCCGGTGAAAGGAGACCGTGGCCAGCGTCGTGCAGCAGGACGCCAACCTGTCCCTATCGCCGCTGTAAGGATACAAAGACAATGTATTCTTAATTTCATCTCTACTACTTGTAATTAAACTGCTCATATAAACAACACAACCAACAATAATATAATACAAAATAAAGCCATACCAAACATAGGAGCCATCACGAAACTCTGTGCTTCGAACAGAAAACCTCAGGAGCCCCTGTTCAAAACACCTGAAACAAAAAACAAACATAAATCTTTGTAAATGCTTTAAAATACAAAATTAGTACATGATCAACATTATAATGTCAAAACAAACTCTAAACACCTAGGAGGTTAGGTGTTGTTTATTTTCTGATCAGATTACATGCACTTGCCCAAAACATAACTATGGCTCATTTTCAAGTATTACAGTTGACTGACAGTTGTAATACTACACCATTACAAACATAACACAGTTTACACATACTAAAGACATTGTAACTCTATATAATTCAAAATACTTCACATACCTTGATGCACTCAAAAGAAGCTGTGACTTGATAGTCGTCGCAAAAAAAAACAAAAAAACAATTTAAAAATCAAAGTAGTCCAAACTAAGAGAAAGTAATCCTCCTCGTAGAGTGGGAAAGTAAAAAGTCCAAGTGAAGTAACCAAACTTAGAGAAAGTAATCTTCCTCGCAGAATGGGGAGTCTTGTGTCTGGAGACCAAACAAAGACTACAAAATCTCGGTTTGACCTGTCTTTTAACCTCTCCTTCCCAGGTACCTACCCCCCTGGAACATACCCCAGCCCCCTTCTCCTCATGCATAACCCAGCCCCATTTTTTGAGGTGTGCCTTCACATTTTACCTGCTAGTTCCACCTTTGCCTTATTATTATTTTTTCCTTTTCATCTGACAAACTACAAATACTTTATAGCCAAATGTATTACACATGTTGACAGTTCTGTTTTACTAATTGAACTGAACCTTTTATAACATGCCAACTTTCATAATATGGCCCTTAAAAACATTTGTGTCATTAATATTATCTTTTACAACTGCCCTTTTTTAAAAACAAATGTTGCATCATGAGCTTACATAACAACACAAATAAAAGCTTATAATGACTAATATAAAGATAAACACCATGACAACACCTACATACTTCATAAAAGACACACGACTTTGCCCTTCAGTTCTGAACTTCTCCTGCTACAAACACACTTTTTTATCTCCGTTTAAACACTACTGCTCTCACCATTTTCATGTTCACAAAGAACCTTTATATAAACATGGACATACCTTAGGATCAGCATAAAATGGACTTGGGTTAGGATAAACATGAAATAATGTACACAGATTTACATCGAAACCACTGTAATTAAAATGATCACATTAATTAAATACTATGTCATCTTACCTTAATAAAAACTGCTTACATTAAAGACTAAACACAAACTTACAGTATATTACAAACCTGTAATTTATAATATAATATAACTACTCAAATCAAATCCAGTCTCAGCCTCTTTGGAGATGAGCTTGTTAGATACTTCTTGACCTGCTTTCACATGGAAACAAGGCTGATGTGTTATTGTGTTCTCTGCTGATGGCTGTGGGGCCAAACTCTCGGCTGTAATGACTCTGATTATACATATGAATAGTACAAGTCAAACAGCCCCGTCACAACTCGAACCCCCAACCCCAAGTCATTCTCACTGACCATTTTAATGTCAGCACTTCTGTTTTTGCACTGTACAGACATCATCATAAATGTATCAAATGCAACTATAACAAAAACAACAAAAAACAAAAACTGACATATAGAAGAAAATACATATCAGAACAAAGTCACTTGTTCTTATGACAAATTTTATACTTATACTAAATATCTTCTCATTATAATATCTGACTCCTTTGTGTCAAATTTAATTCCTCTGACAAATGTACTTTTCTTTAATTCCCTAGTACATCACTTTTCAGCCATAAAATACAATTCAATACATGCACATTTTCATTTTGGGTGAGTTTATAGCACAGATGATTTCACACTTGCTCCCTGTGCTTTCATACAAATGTTTTTTTCCTTCGCTTCGCTTCTAATCTTCCACATTACATTATATAAATTTGTATGGATAAAATATGGTTTTAATTCCCATAGAATTATGCAGCTTACAGACTATGCCATTTCCAAACTGATAAATGAACACTCCTTAGAAATATCTGCCAATCACAGAAGAGAAACCACAACACTCTTCACTGAAAATGTACAAACTGTAGAATATTTAACATTTGAAATGATTACAGGTAAGTCACAATGATGGAAAGGTACTGCAGAATTGTACTCCTGAAAAAATGTCATGGCTAAAACGTACTGAAGTACAAGTACTACTGCCAAATATGTATGAAACATTCGCTTATTACCATTTTACATAGACCTTTTGTACAATACTTCATTTATTAAACCTGTATTCAGATGTTCACATATATATGTACATATTCTCAAAGCTCTGACCAATGCACCAGTGCAGTTGTGTTTCACACAGACAGAGGTGAGACACACATGGACTGAGACAACAGAAGTGTAAGACAAGTCTGTAACAAACCCCGTCATTTATAATGTTACACATTTGCTTTAAATGTACACATTATACTGAATTACAAGTACATGTTTAAATACTCTTAGAAAGGACATTCCCCAAAACATCTACTAATTTAGCAATATGTAGGTGTCATTACTTAGTTTCCACACTGAGGACCCTCCCACAAATGTAAATGTCATTGTTTCCTGAACTGAACACAGGAGCAGGAGCAGTGCTTAGCATGAACAACATTAACTATGAATGTTGCTTATCTAACTTTTTCTTGGTCAATCAATGATCCCATTCAGGCCTAAGGGGAAACTTTTACTTTGATTTTACAAATACACAGTCATTTGAATTAAACACCACAAAGTGTTGAGTTAAACTCTGACTCTGAAGTGTCTGAATCTGCTCTACTTGAATACTTGAACACATCTTTGAGAACAAGCTCTCCTTCCACTTCTTTACTCGTATAATAATCATCTATATTCTACATATATACTGATGGATTCAATATATATTTTCAATCATGTTATCTCACTGTGAATCATTAAAGGTAACGTAATCAGCATTTATTATGTGATTCAATATATGCATGAAATCACTACTTTTGTTAATCATGATTCTAATCTCTCTTTTATACGATTAATGTGATTTAGGCCACTAATGTGTGTTTCTGAGTTGCAGAGGATGTTATGTGAAAGTTGGGACAGAGGACAGACATTTGCTCACCTTGTTGTGCCATAATTAATGCACAAATTATTAAATCTGTATCCAAAATGCTGTCTCTGATCATTATGAGGCCAATACAAGCATTAAAAATATATGTTCTACCACAGCCTCATAGCAGTGACTGGGTCATCATGTTCGTCTGTAGACTGCACCTACTAAACTACTACTACTATTAAATAAATTTGAAGACTCTAAGCTACTGAAACCAATAAGACATAGTTAAACTAACATACTCCTAATACTTATAAAATAGTAGTTTTTCATGTTCTCGCGGTGAGCTTCAGCTGCATACATATGTAAAACATGCTGATGTGTTGTTGTGGCTCTGGACTCAGAGGAACAGGCCCCAGAATTTAACATATGAGAGGCCCAACTCATCATCTCTGTCAGTACTACGAGAGACAATACAAAGGCAGTTTCACTTTAAACTAATTTCAGTGTGTTCTTTTATACACATCTAAACAGTCACATTCAGTGAAGTCTTCACTGAGCTTCACTAAAGCACAAGGCCTTGTCCAACAAGGTCCTGGGTTCTGCTCATTCCTGTTCACATTTACATTTCTCCACCTGTGTCTACTGTGGCATTCACTTTTATGTAAGAAGCACAATCTTCCCTTTAACAAAAAGGACCACAACATAAAATACAAAAAAATATACATTACATAGAAGGCATCTTCACTGGACACACGACTTTGTTTAAAGTCTAATTGCTCACTTTTAACTATAAACATGGCCTTAATTACAAAAAAGACACTTTTCAAAGCACAAGTTGCAGCATTTAATCATTACTTTTGTACTAATTAGCGCCATACCCCAAAAAAATATCACTATAACTTATCATTTGTATGACATTTACAATGCATATAACATTAATATATTACTTTGCTGCGGTAGAACCTGTACAAACAAACATCTCATTGTTTCACATTACATGCCAGTGTTTACATCATTATTACAAAAACCATTCACTCTGAATGTAGGGACATTGTACACACAGGGAATACATTTCCCAAAACTTACTTTTTTAAATGTATTTTTTAATCTGTGTCTTCTTCTTTTTTTTTTATTATTCATGTGTGGTCAGAGGGAGGACAAAGGGACAGAGGACAGCCATTCTGGTCAGAGGGCGGCAAAAGGGACAGAGGACAGACATGTGTGGTGAGAGGGAGGACAAAGGGACAGAGGGACAGACATGTGTGGTCAGAGGGAGGACAAAGGGACAGAGGACAGACATGTGTGGTCAGAGGGAGGACAAAGGGACAGAGGACAGACATGTGTAGTCAGAGGGAGGACAAAAGGACAGAGAGGACAGCCATGTCTGGTCAGAGGGAGGACAAAGGGACAGAGGACAGACATGTGTGGTCAGAGGGAGGACAAAGGGACAGAGGACAGACACATGTGTGGTCAGAGGGAGGACAAAGGGACAGAGGACAGACATGTGTGGTCAGAGGGAGGACAAAGGACAGACGACAGACATGTGTGGTCAGAAGGAGGACAAAGGGACAGAGGACAGGCATGTGTGGTCAGAGGGAGGAACAAGGGGACAGAGGACAGACATGTGTGGTCAGAGGGAGGACAAAGGGACAGAGGACAGACATGTGTGGTCAGAGGGGGAGGGACAACAAGGGACAGAGGACAGACATGTGTGGTCAGAGGGAGAACAAAGGGACAGAGGACAGGGACATGTGTGGTGGTCAGAGGGAGGACAAAGGGACAGAGGACAGACATGTGTGGTCAGAGGGAGGACAAAGGGACAAGGACAGGGTGGTCAGAGAGACAAGGGACAGAGGACAGACATGTGTGGTCAGAGGGAGGACAAAGGGACAGAGGACAGACATGTGTGGTCAGAGGGAGAACAAAGGGACAGAGGACACAGACATGTGTGGTCAGAAGGGAGGACAAAGGACAGAGGACAGACATGTGTGGTCAGAGAGGGAGGACAAAGAGGACAGACGACAGACATGAAGTGGTCAGAGGGAGGACAAAGGGACAGAGGACAGACATGTGTGGTCAGAGGGAGGACAAAGGGACAGAGGACAGACATGTGTGGTCAGAGGGAGGACAAAGGGACAGAGGACAGACAGAGGACAGCCATGTGTGGTCAGAGGGAGGACAAAGGGACAGAGGACAGACATGTGGGTCAGAGGGAGGACAAAGGGACAGAGGACAGACATGTGTGGTCAGAGGGAGGACAAAGGGACAGAGGACAGACATGTGTGGTCAGAGGGAGGACAGAGGGACAGAGGACAGACATGTGTGGTCAGAGGGAGGACAAAGGGACAGAGGACAGACATGTGTGGTCAGAGGGAGGACAAAGGGACAGAGGACAGACATGTGTGTGGTCAGAGGGAGGACAAAGGGACAGAGGACAGACATGTGTGGTCAGAGGGAGGACAAAGGGACAGAGGACAGACATGTGTGGTCAGAAGGAGGACAAAGGGACAGAGGACAGACATGTGTGGTCAGAGGGAGGACAAAGGGACAGACGACAGACATGTGTGGTCAGAGGGAGGACAAAGGGACAGAGGACAGACATGTGTGGTCAGAGGGAGGACAAAAGGGACAGAGGACAGACATGTGTGGTCAGAGGGAGGACAAAGGGACAGAGGACAGCCATGTGTGGTCAGAGGGAGGACAAAGGGACAGAGGACAGACATGTGTGGTCAGAGGGAGGACAAAAGGGACAGAGGACAGACATGTGTGGTCAGAGGGAGGACAAAGGGACAGAGGACAGACATGTGTGGTCAGAGGGAGGACAAAGGGACAGAGGACAGACATGTGTGGTCAGAGGGAGGACAAAGGGACAGAGGACAGACATGTGTGGTCAGAGGGAGGACAAAGGGACAGAGGACAGACATGTGTGGTCAGAGGGAGGACAAAGGGACAGAGGACAGACATGTGTGGTCAGAGAGGGAGGACAAAGGGACAGAGGACAGACATGTGTGGTCAGAGGGAGGACAAAGGGACAGAGGACAGACATGTGTGGTCAGAGGGAGGACAAAAGGACAGAGGACAGACATGTGTGGTCAGAGGGAGGACAAAGGGACACAGAGGACAGACATGTGTGGTCAGAGGGAGGACAAAGGGACAGAGGACAGACATGTGTGGTCAGAGGGAGGACAAAGGGACAGAGGGCAGACATGTGTGGTCAGAGGGAGGACAAAGGGACAGAGGACAGACATGTGTGGTCAGAGGGAGGACAAAGGGGACAGAGGACAGCCATGTGTGGTCAGAGGGAGGACAAAGGGACAGAGGACAGACATGTGTGGTCAGAGGGAGGACAAAGGGACAGAGGACAGACATGTGTGTGGTCAGAGGGAGGACAAAGGGACAGAGGACAGACATGTGTGGTCAGAGGGAGGACAAAGGGACAGACGACAGACATGTGTGGTCAGAGGGAGGACAAAGGGACAGAGGACAGACATGTGTGGTCAGAGGGAGGACAAAGGGACAGAGGACAGACAGAGGACAGCCATGTGTGGTCAGAGGGAGGACAAAGGGACAGAGGACAGACATGTGTGGTCAGAGGGAGGACAAAGGGACAGAGGGACAGACATGTGTGGTCAGAGGGAGGACAAAGGACAGAGGACAGCCATGTGTGGTCAGAGGGAGGACAAAGGGACAGAGGGACAGACATGTGTGGTCAGAGGGAGGACAAAGGGACAGAGGACAGACATGTGTGGTCAGAGGGAGGACAAAGGGACAGAGGACAGCAGCATGTGTGGTGAGAGGGAGGACAAAGGGACAGAGGACAGACATGTGTGGTCAGAGGGAGGACAAAAGGACAGAGGACAGACATGTGTGGTCAGAGGGAGGACAAAGGGACAGAGGACAGACATGTGTGGTCAGAGGGAGGACAAAGTGACAGACGACAGACATGTGTGGTCAGAGGGAGGACAAAGGGACAGAGGACAGACATGTGTGGTCAGAGGGAGGACAAAGGGACAGAGGACAGACAGAGGACAGCCATGTGTGGTCAGAGGGAGGACAAAGGGACAGAGGACAGACATGTGTGGTCAGAGGGAGGACAAAGGGACAGAGGACAGACATGTGTGGTCAGAGGGAGGACAAAGGGACAGAGGAAAGACATTTGTGGTCAGAGGGAGGACAAAGGGACAGAGGACAGACAGAGGACAGCCATGTGTGGTGAGAGGGAGGACAAAGGGACAGAGGACAGACATGTGTGGTCAGAGGGAGGACAAAGGGACAGAGGACAGACATGTGTGGTCAGAGGGAGGACAAAAGGACAGAGGACAGATGTGTGGTCAGAGGGAGGACAAAGGGACAGAGGACAGACATGTGTGGTCAGAGGGAGGACAAAGGGACAAAGGGACAGAGGACAGACATGTGTGGTCAGAGGGAGGACAAAGGGACAGAGGACAGACATGTGTGGTCAGAGGGAGGACAAAGGGACAGAGGACAGACATGTGTGGTCAGAGGGAGGACAAAAGGACAGAGGACAGCCATGTGTGGTCAGACGGAGGACAAAGGGACAAAGGGACAGAGGACAGACATGTGTGGTCAGAGGGAGGACACAGGGACACAGCACAACCATGTGTGGTCAGAGGGAGGACAAAGGGACAGAGGACAGACAGAGGACAGCCATGTGTGGTCAGAGGGAGGACAAAGGGACAGAGGACAGACAGAGGACAGCCATGTGTGGTCAGAGGGAGGACAAAGGGACAGAGGACAGACAGAGGACAGCCATGTGTGGTGAGAGGGAGGACAAAGGGACAGAGGACAGACATGTGTGCTCAGAGGGAGGACAAAGGGACAGAGGACAGCCGTGTGTGGTCAGAGGGAGGACAAAGGGACACAGGACACAATGATGGAAATCTTATTTAACTGTGAACAGCGCCACCCATCAGTATTTTGCCAAGTAGGAGCTACTTGGCAAAATACAAGTGAACAACACTCTTATGATAGAATGTGGAACAATTTCATTACAAATTTGGAACACTAACTTCACATTTTATTCACCAAGCACAACTTTCATTGCTTGCCTTCACTGCATGGCTCTAATAGAAAGAAGGCATGTTCTTACTGCACTTCAGCGTCACTATAGTAGTAATAACTGCAGACGGATCTCTAACACTGTGCATTATGACCTCCATACAAAAGTATCATCAAATGTGCACCTTACATGTTTTTACCTATTAACCTACAGTTACAATGTCTGTGTCAGATACAATGACATTGGAAGTGATGTTTGTTGGATGGAAAAGTTGAAGGAAGAGAGACCAGCTCGTTGCGGTGGCGTGTACCCGCGGTCGCAAGGGGTGGCGAGGGCGAAAATGTTTATTTTAATGTGGAAAAAAAATTCACATATCAAAATTGACTCAGTAGCGCCACCTCAAAATCAAAAATACATTACGGCCAATGAGAGACCTTTTCATCGTAGACAAATAAAATTTGGTGGAATCCATAGAACATGTCAAGACAAGTAGAAAATGATATTATGACCCCACCCTAAACCCGACAGAAGTCGGCCCATTGTGGGCGGAACCCCATTTTTTGAAATTTTAACTCTCACGTTTGGATTTTTACGCAATGGATTTATATTCTAGAACTTGCAATATTGGTCAAAATGAAACTACACCCATGTGGGATTAAAGTCACTGTCTTGGATTTTTTTTACGTCATTAAATGTGGGTGTGTGGCCAGCCTGCAAAGAAAAAAAAGCATTTTTTTGAAGTTTTAAATTGCGAATAACTGAGACATGCAGCATCCTATTTCCCGGCATTAATATACGGTTTTTGTTCAAAATGTTGATCTGAGTGAGATAGATATACATTACATAAGTCAGGCTCCACAGGCCCCCTTGATTGAATCCGCCACAGCGACCCCTGGAACTTTTGAAAAAAAATTTGGGACCAAAAAAAATTACTTTATGTCAAAAACATTTGAAATTTGACATGGACATCTAGCTAAACATCCTGAACAAAAAAAAGAGCCAATGGGAACCTATATCCTCTATTTCCAACTATTGTTACCGTGGTAACGTTCAAACGTCATATGTGTTCATGAAATGAATGGGGTTCAGAGTACTGGACTTTGTTGTCGACTAAATAGATGCTCTGCACTAATCCAAAACTATGACCCCAAAATTCAAGGTTGGTGAAAAAAAACGTATTTTGAGGTGCAAAAAAATTAATGTTTCAAAATGAGGGACTCAGTAGCGCAACCTCAAAGTTCAAAATACATTACGGCAATGACAGACCTTTTCATCGTAGATAAATGACAATTGGAGTAGAAAGCCCTAGAAGAACCAGTGTCAAGACAAGGTAAAAAATTTATTATGACTACACCATAAACCCGACAGGAAGTCG